>JAJJMB010016680.1:892865-960506 GCA_023531105.1 Papaver atlanticum | reverse complement strand
CAACCTATATCTTAGCTTCTGCTATTTGATTTCTCAGTCACTCTAAACCAATGTCGATACCACTTCAATCATCTATTACAAGCTCAAATCACATATAAAATTGAAGTCAACAGCACCTCCACCTATACTGGAACCCATCTTTGATGCTCAGTCAATCACTGCCACCAAAACAAACCCATTCTAGGTACCAGAACACCAACTTGGCTTCCATCTTCTTCCATTCGAGTATCGACAGTTCAAATATTGCTTAACCAATTGCAAATACATCTCCAGCCTCCATTCTCGGACTATCCCAGGCCGCAACACCAGCATCTTAGTTTCTGTCTAGCCGGTTAATAACCTCCGACCAACTGTCTTCAATTGTATCCCCCATCACCGATATGAGAGAAGTCACCACTGCCCTGCATTACATGCTTCTCTATCGGATACAGCACATCGCCACTGCCTTCTTTTGATTCTCTCATCAAGTCCTCATGATTCCATCTCTGCAGATCAACCCATTGCCATTAACTACTACCCCAACTTGACTTCACCGTTGCAGTCACTTACTATCAGTCCATCACCACATTTCAGTTCTCTGGCCCCTTATTTGATTGTCGCAAGTTTATGTATGTCCTACTCCAGCTCCTATTTACCAGTCTCCTGAACTTCTAGCCTCCACCACTGGTCACCAGTTGCAACCAACCCACTACGAGCAGCAATCATAGTACTCCAAGACAACCAACAATACACGGACTTCAACACCCATCAATTCCATCGTGTACAGCCAGTCACGATTAATCCAGCCAACATGTCTTCAATGGTTCAAGACTTCATTCCCATTCGAGACCAAAATTCACAGCGAGTTACTTGAAATGTTGAAGCGGTGAGGCAAGTATCGGCAGCTCACAGCAGCATTAGTGCCTTTTGTCGCAAACGCCATTATAACTCCCAATTTGGCTAGTTATTTGAGCGGTGATCGGGTTCACTTGCACTTTCTACAAAAGCACTAAAATAGTGTTATTAGCTAAAATATCGAGTCCTAACTAATATAAATATGGGTATAAAATGTAGCACTTACGTGCTTATCAGTTGTGTAGGAGTGAATGTCCTAGATGATGAAAAGGTGTTGGAGAAGGGTTTTGTATGTGGTTTGTAATGTTTTTCTTGAGCCAGGACAGTTTGCTCTTTCATTCTAGCCAAAGAAAAATCTCTCAACAAAGTAGTTGGGTGAAACATGAGAACAAAATGTTGAATATCCTCTTTAATAGCACTAATAAAACTCTTTAAAAAATAACTCTCAGGCGAATCAGGGTGTATACCAAGTAAAAGTGCTTTTGCATATTCAAACTCTTTAAAAAATTCATCAACAATTGTTTTATCGACCAACTTATTTAAATTACCAACAACATTCTCATTAGATGGATTTTCAAATCTAAGATAAGCCTGTTCAGTTAACTCAGACCAAGAGATAATATGACGGAAATATTGAAGGTTTTGACGACATTTTTCAACCTTACCATCAAAATGTATAGACGTCATCTTAACTTTTTGAATCTGATCTCTGATGTTGTGAAGTTGAAAGTAGTGGTTGCACTTCTAAATTTAACCTCTTGGATTGTCTCCATCAAAATGTGGGAAATCAATCTTTGGTAGACGAGGTTGAGGATTAACTTCTCGACCCCCTGTGTGCAATCCAAAAACAGAGCCATCATCTTCACTGTTGAATCTATTATGAGAAGACTTTGTTCTTCCTGGATCTCTAATTTGATGGGTTCTCTGGGGAATTTTTTTTTCTACAAAGGACTCCATCTGAGTTCTTAAATCATCCTTGGTTATCATTGTCTCCTTAACTGAACGTAGCTCAGACTGAATCCATACGATCTGTTGTTATTGTTATGCATCATACGTATCTTGTAATTCCCTACAAGTTGGATTTTCACTTCCTCCCATGATGAATCAGGAAAAGAACGACTCTTGATACCAATTGTTATGTCCTAACTACAATCAACACATGAATTTGAAAAGATAAATCTCAAACCTCACGATCGGAGCCTTCTAGTTAAGATAACTATCCAAATTTGGAACAAAATACTCTCTGGTTTTCTCTTCATTAATCATAGCTGCAATACAACAGTGTTCTTACACATTTAAGGCAGGTGAAACCCTATCTGGATAAGAGCCACTTCCTTCTCAACACTTGTCAACATCCTACTGATTAAAAGGAAATTACTAACCCACTCTCTAACTACTCACGGCTACCATATAACCTAAGCAGTTAGGGGCACCTCCTACTAATAGCATACAAGTACATGACAGAATCAATATAAGCAAACAAAGCTTCAGAGCAAATAATGTATAAGTAATGATAAAAGGGATCTCCTTGTCTCAAACCTCTCTCTGGTTTAATTAAACCAGATGGGACTCAATTTAACAAAACAGAGTAAGACACAATAGAAAGACATTGATTAATCAGATTAACCCAATGGTCAAATAGACTCATTTTTTAAAAACTTCTCAAGAAAGGACCATTCCAGCTTGTCATAATCCTTGTACATGTCAATCTTAATGGAAGAAATGCCATCTTTCCCATTGTGATGGTTAACAGTATAAATAGCCTCATTGGCTAACAGAACATTATCAAAGATACTTCTTTTTGGAACAAAATCACTCTGATTTTTTGAAATAAGATTGTCCGTAAAGGGTTTTAATTTATTGGCCAGAGTTTTTTAGACAAAATATTGTAAATAAAGTTACATAGCCCTATAAGTCTATATTGGGAGACCAGCTCAGCTAATGGAACTTTAGGGATAAGGGCAATGTTGGTGTGGTTAAAAACTTTAGCTATATGCCCAGTTCTAAAACAAAACCGTGTCATATCGACAACAGCTTTCCCCATAATATCTCAATGCTTCTGGTAAAATAAACCAATAAAGCCATCAAGACCTAGGGCTTTCTTACCCCCACCACCCACCACATTTGGTAGATGGCATTCTTAATCTCATTAGCAGTAAGATGAGAGTTTAGATTAAATGTCTTCTTCAGAGAACTTCACAGGGAGTTCCTTAAAAGTTTCATAATGGTTACTAATATTATGCCTATTAGTTAAAATGGTACCAGTAGCATCTTTAATTCAACTAATGGCATTTATCTTCCTTATGAAGAGTGTGACTCTATTAAAATAGAGATAATTCTTATCACTTCCATGAGCCACACTTCACTGGATTTGTCCTTCTAGTATAATTCCCCACGGTTGTACAAATATTCCAATCTGGCTCTAAGTATAGAGACAGTGTTAGAGCATTGCTCGGTCGAACTCAAAAGTGTTGTTATCTCAAGCTTATTGTCAAATTTAGTTGTCAAAACTAATCTTGATTTCTAGTCTACAATTAGTTAAGTCTCGGTCTATGATAAAGGTAGTTGAGAAACGAATCATTCATCATTGAGTTCTACCGTTTGAAGGAGAAGATCAACCGAAGTTTTTGGAGAACTTCATCAACAAAAGGTAAGTGAAGACTGAACCACCTATTTCTCAAGTTATATTCAATTTTTTTTATCATTGAGACGATGTCGCATATCTAATTAGACTATTATGCATATACAAGAATTTCGAGTCAAGTTTATCTTGGTAATTAGTTCTCGAAATATAATTACTAATCTTAGTGAACATTTGTTCATACTCGATGAATTTCGGTTAAGGACAATTTATTCTTAGGAATCATAATCACGATTTTTATCACTCGAAAATAGCCTAGAACAGTGATATGTGTCATTGATGTTATTCGGGAATTTTTCGAATCGAATTAGAGATAAATATAGAACTACTATAGATTCGGATACAAGACAGTGTTATCAGTCTTACAAACTAGAAAAACTGTTATAAGTCTGAACCCGTATTACATGTACTCTTACACGTAGCAGAGTAGCTATATATCGATTTACAGATTTGTGGTACGCATATTCTTATGCACATCATGTGAAAATATGATTAACTCGTGAACCAGATCGGTACGCATACTCGTATGCAAACCATTTTGGAACTGTGGTTACAGAATCAGGATTAGTATCCAAACCGGTAGCAAACCAAAATAGTTTTGTGTTCCCAAACTCGGCTGTGTATCCAAACCGGTATGCAAACCAAAATAGTTATGTGAACTCCGGAACCGGTGATAGTCTTAAGGTAACCATATTGGTACACATATCTAAATAGTTCTGTTAACTCCGGAACTTGGTTTATCTCGTTAGCTTACAAACCGGTACACGTACAGTGACTAAACCGACTCACGAACGACAATGGTATTTGTACCTTGTACACCTACTAACCATGTCGATTATTATCAAGTGCGATTAAATTCTTTCAATGAGATAATGAGCATTTGATTAACTCTCTAAAACACTAGACTTATTTTTTCACATGATTGTGACTCAGAGTTAATGTCTTATGTGTTCATGAAAATGAATATTAAGCTTTTAAGTTCAAATCGGCTAGTTTCGGCTAACTATGTTGAACATAGTCTTTATACACGGTTCGGTTTCAGTTGCAGCTAACCTGAGTGTATATCTTGTTTATGTAAATCATATTCAAATATTCATTTAACGGTGGATATTGAGTTCTTGGTTCCAAAGGTATCTTAGCTTAAACCTAAAGCAACATATGCTTTGAATGTCTATAAAAGGGGAACTTTAAGCAACTAGGATCTTTGAATCCCGACACTACTTTTTGGTGTGTCCTAGTTGTAACTAGAGTCTTCCTCTTCCTAACCCTTTTAGGGTTTAGCGACTACAAAGACTTCATAGGGATTAATGAATCCAGGTCCAGTTATCTTTCCTTGATAACTCGAGTATCCTGATCTTGATTGGTGAAGAGGTTGAAGAAATTTCTGATACAGGAGGAGAATATGAACAAGACACAGAGAGGAACCTCTTGTTGAAAGTGATATGGAAATATCCTTTCATGCCTTTACAGGTAATGTCTCAGCAGACACCATTAGGATACCTAGTTTTGTGAAAAAGAAGGCCATCTCCATTCTTATTGATACTGGTAGTACTCACTATTGAATGTGCCTTGGCCAAAAATTTACAATGCCAAATAGAACACATTGCTAGTTTACTGGTTACTGTGGAAAGTGGTGATAAAACTGTCAGCTATGGCATCTTCTCTAACTTGGAGTGGACTATGCAAGGCCGCAAGTTCTGTGGTGACTTAAGACTACTTCCATTGGGTGGCTGTGATATAGTTATGGGTGCAGATTGGTTAAGAAACCTAGGAGATGTTCTTTCAACTTATCCAAGTTATGAATTACCTTCAAACACAAGGGCAAGAAGATAACCTTAACTGGTGTCCAGCAACAGTCATCTCTTAGCATGATCGATGGTGGTGCAGTTAAAAGATTCTTTAAGAATCACTCCCATGGGATGGTTGGTGTTGATGGGGAAAAACGATTTGCTGGTTTTTTAGGAAATGTAGAGACGACCGTGCGGATAGAGACTCCTCAACAGAGCAAACTTCCTAACCTCAAACAGATGCACTGCACGGGAATCTTTGAGTTCGAGAGATCAATCTGTAGGATTCCGGTCACAAAAAGGGAAGAGGGTTGATCTGTAGGAGGGAAGCTGAGAAGTGTGTGGGATCAATGATGATCAAGGACTGTGAATGTGTTGTGGGTTTCTGCAAGATTTCTGTGAACTGTTGAGTTCAAATAAGTTCTGGTTGATTGATCGAATTCTTGAGAGTGATTGCTCGGATCAGAATTCTTCTGTTGTTCAATCGTGGATTCAGAGACTTATTTATATTGCCAGAATAGTAGACACATTGATTTCCAGTAAGTGTGACGGTTGCTCGAGTGAAAGAGTGGGAAAGTGGGGAAATCGTGGTTTAACCAGTTCCAGGTCGTGCGGAGACTTGGTTGAATGTCCACCCACTACTTTGCTAACTCCACTCCCTCAATTGCTTGCACGACTAACTCACATTTCTCATCGTGGATGAACACACATGTCGTAGGCCGCCAGACCAAAACCCTAATTAATATCCCCCATGTGACGTGATTGATGTCTCACGATCGTGGAGTCTGCAAGGCAGACGTGTATTTGATTAGTCAGTTGTTGACTTGATTAGACGATGACTCTAAGTATTATTCAGTCAAGCATGATTGCTGAATGCTCTAGGATTCATGGATTGAACATATTTGCTGGGACGTATAGTTCTCAAATGAATGATGTTGATAGTTGAATCAATATAATGAATATTGATAGTCTGAGCAAATATTGCTTGTCTGAGCAAATATTGCTCATATGATGAATTGTCGAATATTGATAGTTAAATCAATATTCGAGCATCTAAGCAAATATTGCTCATTTGATAAGTTACTGAATATTGATGGTTGAATCAATATTCGAGCATCTGAGCAAATATTGCTCATTCGATGAATTACTTAATATTGATGGTTGAATCAATATTCGAGCATCTGAGCAAATATTGCTCATTCGATGAATTATGGATATTGATGGTTGAATCAATATTCGAGCATCTGAGCAAATATTGCTCATTTGATGAATTATTGGCAGCATGAACAAATAAAATATTAATTAAAATATTGGTTGCTGGAACGAATATTATATAATTAATCCAGATGTTGATTGCTAGATCAACATAAAATTATTCGTGTTTGAACTTGTTCAGAGTTATGATTTGCGGAGCATTCGTTCGAAATCCTAATTTTGATCAATTGATGATTTATTGAAAATAGGTCATTAAGTGAAGGAGGGACCGGCTACACAGGATGATGGCCGACCATGTAGCGCCCAGGTGCTCAAGTGAGCATGCACCAAAGTCCTTTGTTGACCAGATGGTTAAAGGATGATCAAATGCTGGTTTAATCATTAATTAAAATAGTGCTCGTATGAGAGTTAGGTAATAAAACCTAATTATGGAGAGATGATGGAACGACCAAGCAGTCATGGGACCGACCCTTAGTGGTCGTGGGACAAGTTGGTGGTCGGTTGAGCAAGTTCCAAGTTGGTTGGAAAGAGTTTGGACCCAATATGAACTGTTGAGAAGAAATTAGATCAAAACTATAAAAGAGTGTGGGACCGGCTCCTTGCAATCCTGAGGGCCGACTTTTGCCGGTCAAGGTGGGATACCCGTGTCACCATACTGTCCGTGTCTCAGTCCTTAGAGTTTTGGTATTTTCGGGTGCACGTTTGAGCAATATTTTGGATTTTCAGAAGAGTTTGATCTTGACTGAAACTCTCGATTTTTCCCAAATGAGAAAGTAGAACTTTGCTCGTACGACTGATATTTTTAGAATATTAAAATAATAATATTTTAATTTTACGTGAGAAGCCTAGTCAGTCATGTGACCATTTGACTTTTTGGCATTTCATGGTTTGAGCAATATTTGAGAAAATATTGAAAAACTAGGGTTTTCGCTCAAACGACGGAGTTTCATGAGATGAAGAAAATAATAATATGAGAAAATAAGGAATTGTAAGGTGTGGGACCGACCAAGTCTAGGGCATGGCCGTCCGGCTAGGTGGCCCGGTCCCGTGACACCTTTCCCTATTTTTTACTATTTTTTCATCGTTTGAAGGAAAATATGGAGAAACTAAGATGAGGAAAAATAACAAAATAATATAAAATAACAAAATAATATAAAATAATGGAAAGAGGTAAGGGACCGGACGGCCGGTGGGCCCGGTCCCCTTAGGCGCCTCTTTATTATTTTATTGATATTATTTTCCTCCCTATTTTGCACAGGTTTCCTCGTTTGTCCATATTTTCGAATGCTCGTTCGTGCGTTCGGGTGCTCGTTTGTGCATTATTTGCTAAGTACACTCGCACCATTTTCTCGGGGCTTACTCGGTGGTAGCCCAGATGCCCGATTGTTGAATATTTATTACTAATCCATGAAATTCAGCTGAGAATCAGTCATGAAACGGAGTAATAGAATTAACTGAGTATCTATTACTAATCCATAGAATTCGGCTGAGAATTCAGGGAACGGAGTAATGAGATAAAAT
Organism: Papaver atlanticum; assembly: GCA_023531105.1. Lineage (NCBI taxonomy): Eukaryota > Viridiplantae > Streptophyta > Magnoliopsida > Ranunculales > Papaveraceae > Papaver > Papaver atlanticum. The sequence continues at coordinate 952,508 of JAJJMB010016680.1, read as the reverse complement.
GGTTATCTGTTACTAATCCATGGAATCCAGCTGATGATCATCCATGGAACGGAGTAATGAGATAGAATAGATTATTTTATAGGAATTAAGTTGATGAATGACACGCTAGAATTAATCTATTTGCAGAATCGAGATATGAGATAATTTGAGCATCATATTCGTTCTGAGGGGTGTATAGTCAAGGAACAACGAGCAGCATGACGTCCTGAAGACATTAAGTTCTCTAACAAACATTATTTCTAAGAACCGCCCAATCATTAAGAGATTCTATACACGGTCTCTCTACGTAGTCAGGGAACAACGAGCAGCGTGACGTCCTGAAGACGTTAGGCTCTATACTAGCATGCGATATGTCTAGGAGCCGCCCAATCATTTTGATTCTATGTAGAGATGATGATGAAATGTGTGAAGCATCGAACGCTCAGCTTAGAGGCCTTTCGAGAAACATATTCATCATAGCTCTGAGAGGAATGTTCGCTCAGTCAGAGATCGTGAAATGGTTTACGGATCATAAAATATGAATCGTCACATACATTCCTGAAGCCGGGTCAGAAACATGCAGTATCATGATGATTTTACGATTTTGACCTTTGTCAAAAATCCACCATCAATAGTTGATCAACTTTTCTCCATATCCACCAACACTTTTCAGTCCACACCTCCACCACTTATAACCAATATTCTAAACCAGTTTCCTGAGGTATTTTCTCAACCTAAAACTTTACCACCTCAAAGGGAATTGGATCATAAAATATTCCTCCAACATAATGCAAATCCTGTCAACCTCAGACCATACAGGTGCCCATATATCCAAAAGTCAGTTGTTGAGAATTTGGTGCAAGTAATATTACACTCTAGTATAATCCAACCCAGCTACAGCCTATTTGCCTCTCCAATTCTACTTGTCAAGAAGAAGGAAAACTTTTAGAGATTCTGTGTGTACTACAAAAAGTTAGACAGCCTCACAATTAAAGATAAATTTCCAATACCAGTCATAGATGAGCTGTTGGATGAATTACATGGTTCCCAATTTTTCTCCAAGATTGATCTGAAATCAGGCTACCACCAGATCAGGATTTATCCTTTTGACATACATAAGACTGCATTCAGGACTCATCATGGGCACTTTGAATTCAAGGTAATGCCTGTTGGCCTCACAAATGCTCTAGCAACTTTTCAAGCTCTCATGAATACTGCTTTTAAAGACTATCTTAGGAAGTTTATTCTAGTATTTTTTGATGACATCTTAATCCACAGTTCCTCCCAAGAAGAACACACTTCAAACTATATTAGAAATTCTTAGAGAAAATCAAATTTTTGCCAATTTCTCTAAATGCAGTTTTGGTCAGTCTGAGCTAGAGTATTTGGGACACATTGTCATAGCTAATGGAGTTATGGCGGACCCTGAGAAGATCTCTGCCATGGTTGAGTGGCCTACACCTACAACCATCAAAGTACTTATAGGGTTTTTAGGCCTCACCGGTTATTATAGGAAATTTGTGAAAGATTATGGCATTATTAGTAGGCTACTCACTGACTTATTGAAGAAAGATGCATTCTTATGGTCTCCTGCTGTAACTACAACTTTTATTCAGCTTAAAAAGACAATGACCACCACCCCTGTGTTGGATTTACCTGATTTTAGTAAGCAGTTCATTCTTGAAATTGATGTTTGTGACTTAGAGATTGGGGCTGTCCTTATGCAAGAGGGTATATCTATTTCTTTTTATAGCAAGCCTCTTGGACCCAAAGCTGCTGCATTTTCCACTTATGCGAAAGAACTATTGGCAATTGTTCAAGTTGTAACTAAATAGAAGCACTACTTACAAGGTCAGAAATTCATTATCAAAACTGATCATCAGAGTATCAACTACTTCTTGGAGCATAAGATTTCTACAGTCTTACAATAGAAATGACTTATGAAGCTTCTTGGTTTTGACTATGAGATTAAGTACTAGAAAGGTTCAGAGAAAAAAGTGGCCGATGCCCTTTTCAGAAGACCCCATGTGCATGATTCCTGCAACTACATCTCTTTGTCACAACCTGCTTGGGCACAAGAAATTGTTGATAGCTATGATGCAGACAATAAAGCTCAGAATCTTATTGCTCAGCTTACTATCACTCCAGAGACTACTACCAAGTACTCTTACATAGATGGAATTCTGAGATACAAAAACAGAATATATGTGGGCACTTCTTCTACTATCAAATCCAAAATCTTGGATTCCATCCACTCTTCAGCTATTGGGGGTCATTCTGGTATGCATGCCACATATATTATAGAAAAATCTTACTTCTTCTGGCCTGCAATGAAAAAGGACATTCTCTTATATGTCTTCACTTATTATGTCTGTCAGAGGAATAAAGGAGAGAACACTTTTCCTGCTGGTTTGCTTCAACCTTTACCAATCCCAGATCATGCATGGAAACACATTTCAATGGATTTCATTGAGGGGTTACCAATGAGTGAGAGAAAGTCTGTCATTTTGGTGCTAATGGACAGATTAACCAAGTACAACCACTTTATGGGCTTGCATCATCCTTACACTACTTCTTCTGTTGCGAGAGAGTTTCTATCTCATGTATTCAAGCTTCATGGTTTACCTGCTTCCATTGTCTCTCACAGAGACAAGATTTTCACCAGCAATTTTTGGCAAGACCTATTCAGGGCATTGGGCAATCAGCTGAACTTAAGCACAGCTTATCATCCACAGACTGATGGGCAAACTGAAAGGGTGAACTCTTGTCTTGAGAGCTACTTGAGGTGTATGTGTGGCCACCAACCCAAGAAATGGCATATGTGGCTTCCACTTGCAGACTGGTGGTACAACACCAACTATCATACTAGCTTGAATATGAGCCCCTTCCATGCACTATATGGATACATTCCCCCACACTTGGATTTCCCTTCTACTGCCACAACCTCTGTTGCTGTTGTTCAAGAGTATTTAAAACAGAGAGATGTTGTCCTTGACTTATTAAAGGATACTCTTCATAAATATCAAGAGAGGATAAAAAAAATTGCTGATCAAAAAAGAACAGAGAGAGTTTTTGACATAAGTGACAGAGTTTATCTGAAGTTGCAACCCTATAGACAAACTTTTGTTACTTTGAGGAAAAACTTCAAACTTGCAGCTAAAAACTATGGGCCATTTCCTTTTGTGAAAAAGATTAGAGCAGCTGCTTACAAACTCCAGTTACCAGCAGAAGCAAGGATCCATCTTGTCTTCCATGTTTCTCAGCTCAAGAAGCATATTGGTGCTACACATATACCTTATCTTACACTGCCTGTTCTAGATACTGAAGGACGAATTCTTGTCATTCCTGCAGCTGCCTTGGGATCATGTACTATCTTATACAATGGGGTTTATGTACCTCAATTACTTATTAGGTGGACTAATGCATCAGCTGAGGATGCTACCTGGGAAGATGCAAGGCATATAGCACACCATTTTCCTAAATTTCATCCTCGAGGACAAGGATTTGCTGATGGGGATTGACATATCAGCTAAGGATGCTACCTGGGAAGATGCAAGGTATATAACACACCATTTTCCTAAATTTCATCCTTGAGGACAGGGATTTGCTGATGGGGAGGGTATTAAGATGTGCTTTTCTAAGTATGGCTGCCTTTAGGTCTAGTGGTTAGTGTGTTTACTCTCGGGTGCCCTTATTATTTATGTGTCTGCCTAAATAAGTGAGTTAGCTAGTTAATTATTGGGTATTAATGGCCTAGTAATTTTCGGAAAGATGTACGGCTGGGTTCTACTCCTAGTTTAGGGTTTTGCTTTTCATTTGTTGTTGCATTTAAGCTGTAAGAGAACCTTATTTTCAGTTAAGTATGAATTAATGAAGTAGTAGTTTGGCTGCTGCGACATAGTTACTATTTTCCATCTCAATTCCGTTTAATTTCCGCTCAAATCCATCTCCAAACGTACTAGAACAATACAAAATCATATATAGGATTAATCTGAGGGAGACAGCTTGGTTCAAAGTCTTCAATTGAGTTGAAGCAACTCTTAGTTGGTGTGACGTCTGCTAAGGGAATAAATTGCCCAGAGTCCTACTGGGATTCAAGAGGCGTAAGGAGCGCGATTGTACCTTAATCAGTGGGATACCTTTTAGGGCTCAACTACATTCCAGTCCGTAGTTAATTGGTAGTAGGCTAGTGTCTGTAGCGGCTTAATACAGTTTGGTGTTCAATTTGAACTAGGTCCCTGGGTTTTTCTGCATTTACAGTTTCCTCTTTAACAAAACTTCTAGTGTCTATGTTATTTCTTTTTCCGCATTATATTGTTAATCTTTATAATTGAAATATCACAGGTTGTATGTTAATCAATCATAGTGGATACACCCGACCTAGTTTATTGGATACAACTTGATTGATTCTTGGACATTGGTCTTTGGTACCGTCCAAGTAATCTCTTTGTGATTAGGTTCATGGACTTGATTATGTAAACGTTCTAATCACAAGAGAGGGAGATGTAACTGTAGATATTATTCCTTGATTGAGTTTAACTCTCGGAGTTGTATTGAGTTTGTCCATACAGATTGCCTAAGAAAAAAGTGGCAGTGTATTTTGGTATCCCCGCGTTTTCAATTGGTGTCAGAGCAGGCAAACACGCTAAGACCTAATACGTCTGTGTTTGAAGCAGTCTGACTATATGGACAAGAGTGCAATCTCGATAAACGTACTGCCAGTGCTTGATGGCTCAAATTACTTTTGGTGGAAAATTTCTATGCGTTCCTTTTTACATGCCCGTGACTTTGAGACATGGAAAATTGTAGTTATTTGATACAATGCGCCGACAGTTATTAGAGACGGAAACACTGTTGCGAAGCCATTAGGAGAATATAGTGAATCCGAGATAAGTGCTGCAAAGCATAATTTTGATGGGTTAAACGCTATTATCAACGCCATAATCCCAGATCTTCAGCACCATGTGACATCGTGAACTAAGTATAAAGATGCTTGGGATATTATAGAAACCGTATTTGAAGGAGATACCTCAAAGAAAGAAGTTAGGCTTCAAAACCTAAATTCTGATTGGGAAAATCTTTGTATGTCTGGTAAAGATTCGTTTGATGAGTTTAATCAAAAAGTGTCTTGAATTGTTAATGCATCTTATGCGTTAGGGAAGACCATTCCCCAAAAGGACATTATGATGAATATTTTTCGATCTTTACCAGCAAGATACGAGTCTAAGAAACATGCCATCATGGAAGAGAATAACCTTGAAACACTTTCCAGAAATACTCTTGTTGGAAAGTTAAAGATCTTTGATCATGAACTGCAATCCAAAGCCGGAAATGATATTGCGTTCAAGGCACTGAAAGACACTAAAACTCTTAAAAGTGATAGCATTGACAACTTTGGAGATGATCTTGTCGATCCTGATTTTTCAGATGAAGATCTTGATCACTCAGTTTCATTGATCACAAGATAGTTTAGAGAACTTCTTAGGAAGAGAAATAAACGGTTCTCCATAGAAAAACCTCCAACGTCAGCTAAACCACATAATCGTATTTCTGTCAAAAACATAGATTCTAATGATACTGAAGATGAGGATATGCCACAGTGCTTCAAGTGTAAATGGTTCAGTCACTTTGCTAATGAGTGTCTAAATCGTAAGAAATACACTGGCAATAAGAGTCTTGCTGCAACACTTGATGAAACATCTGATCATTATGATTCCGAAGAGGATGATGGTTCAAGTGTAGCACTCTTGGGAGAAATTGTCAATTTTGATGGATGTAGCAATACTCATATCAATATTGATAATTTAATTGATGACTCTTCATCAAAATTATTGGAGGATGTAATGGATTTTTTGTATATTAAATAGAAATTTATTAATGTTTCAGGTACCTTGTGTTTAGCTGCTAATGTTGTTCCTGAATCAATCTCTAAACCGACATGTCCTTATTGTTCCACTGAAGGTCACGGACTCACACAATGTTTCAAGTACAAACATAAACTAAGGTATGTCAACAAACTGCAATTGAGGGATAGTCGTTTGGAAAATATGCTTAAACTTTTTCAAAAGTCCAATCCTAAGGTACACAAAGTTAACTCTTTTTCTTCTAAAGATTGATTGATTCTAAGGATCAGGTAAAATCTCAAATGAATAGAAGAGTCTAGGCTAAATGTTCCTATTGAAGGATATTATAAATTCCGTGCAGGAATCTAGTGGTGAGCAATCTAATGCTCACCTCAACACAGTCTAATTGTGTTGAAATGTGCATCTTATCTCATGTGCCCTTAAAAGAGAAAAGAACTGTGCACATCAGGGCTTTGGATCAAAATTGAATATTATTACTTGGATCTCTATCTCTTATCTGTGCATCTTAATCTATGTCTCAAGTAATGGTATTGAAAATTTCGATCTACGAAATCTAAAGAAGGATAAAAATGACTTTTTCATTCCATTTTAGGTTTTATGTATTCTAGTACGTGAATTTTTAGGGTTCCGAAATCCTGCATGGTAAATATCTTCTACTTCAAGACTCATATCTCTTCCACAAGAAGTTTTTCCTGCTGAGCCATATATTTGTGCTTCACAAATCCATTTTATTCTTACGAATCATGGAGGCTCCAAGCACAACATCTTCTCGTGGAACCTATGCTCCAATGGTTGTTGATACTTATCCAACTAAAAAGGAAGAAGAGATGCCTTTTCCTTTTGTCTCATCTCTTAAAAGGAAAAAGAAGAATAAGAAGAAACCTAGAGCGGATTACTCCAATCAGAAAAGGTTTGAAAATATTCTTGAAGAACTTAAGAAAACCAAGAAGGAGGTGCATGGACTGAAGAAGATTCTATAGAAATATCTCAAACTACAAGAAGCACTTGTCAATCAACAACCTACTAGGTTTGCAGGAACTAACACGCTCATTCATGAACCGTATGTTCCTATGCCAATTATTGATAAGGAGTTTGGAGATGATAAAGAATTCTTCAAAGATTTTAAATACTAGGAAACTTCTCGTGAGAATTTATTCTTACTTTTGAGAAGGTTAACTAGGGTTTGGTATAGCAAAAATTGTGATTACACAAGCCATTTCCAACGTTTTTCAGCTTGCATGTTTTTAGTTTTTTTTACTTAAATTCTCGAGTTGTTGGAAGATGAACTTGCAGTATGTAATCATTATTGGTTTAATTATTGCAAAAGTCTTATGAATTATGTGCCTTTACATTTCGTGAGTCGAGCTGATATTTCATATATGCTCAGAAGTTAAATCTATTATGTTTTTTATAAACGGAAAATATAAAAAACTCTTTGAGAATTTTCTCGCAGTATTGATCTACTCGTGATCACACTTTTGTGTTTCTACTACTTCACACACTCCGTCAGATTTTCTTATGTTGAGTAATACCTATTAAAATTATCTTTTGTCTGTAACCGGCGTTGAGATTATTTTAAGTCGATTTTTGGATACAAATCCATGTGATTCGATAATGTCCAACGAAATCCTTCTTTTTCATAAAGCAAGGTCACTCATGTTGTTCTCTTGGGAATAACATCAAATGGGGGAGAGTTCTTAAATGAACTTGTGCTTAATTGGTATATCTTAGTGGAGTGTGGATGTGGAATTTAAAGGGGATGCTTGTATCTTAAATCTTCTAGATGAGCGCTAAGGATTTGCTTACTATGTGATATCATCTAAAAAAGTTGATATGATGAGTTGCATTTTGAATATGTTATAATGTAGCTTATCTAACTTTCTTAAAACTTGATATATATTTTGATTGTATTCATTACGATTCCGCGATTTTCGTACCTTTGCCAATTTTATTGACAAAAAGAGGGAGAATTATTTAGTAGTTTCATACTACATACATATGGTTTATGGATCATTATGTAAGGGGGAGTGAGTCAATAATCTATAGGTTTCACCTATTATGCAAAAGATGTAAGTATTGATTAAGGGGGAAAAACATATCACCGTAGTATTACTTCAGAGTTGGGATACAATTGAACTTTGGAGAAGTAATAATACTATGTTAATTTATGTATAACAACGATTGAGAATATTTGTTTTCAAAGTTGTTATCGCTATGGATACGGTTCTTCAACAACAACGATGTTGAGTTGAACATGTTCAAAATCATTGCAGCTTGAAATTACGAAGAGTTCAAGGAGTTGAAGAATCCAAGGAAATCAAGACATGATAGATTCGAAGAGTTGTCAAAACTTTATTTTTTATCTATATGTATTAATAGTTTTATCACTAAAATTGACAAAGGGGTCGACTGTTAGAGCATTGGTCGGTCGAACTCACAAGTGTTGCTATCTCAAGCTGGTTGTCAAATTTAGTTGTCAAAACTATATCTTGATTTCTAGTCTATAACTAGGATAGAAATGTAGTTGAGAAACAGTGGATCACGACAGTCATCATTGCATTCTACCGTTTGAAGGCGAAGATCAACCGAAGCTTTTGGAGAACTTCATCAACAAACGGTAAGTAAAGACTGAACCACCTATTCTCAAGTTATAATCACTTTTCTATCATTGAGACGATGTCGTATAACTAATTAGACTATTATGCATATACAAGAATTTCGAGTCAAGTTTATCTTAGTAATTAGTTCTCGAAATATAATGACTAAGCTTAATGACATTTGTTCATACTTGATGAATTTCGGTTAAGGAAAATTTATTGTTCGGAATCAAAATCATGATTCAAGTTTTATCATTCGAAAATAGCCTGGAAGAGTGATATGTGTCATCGATGTTATTCGAGAATGTTTTGAATCGATTTAGAGAGAAATATAGGACTACTATGGATTCGGATATAAGATAGTGTCACCAGTCTTACAAACTGGAAAAACTGTTATAAGTCTGAACCCGTATTACATGTACTCGTACTCGTAGCGGAGTAGCTATATATCGACTTAGAGATTTGTGGTACGCATATTCTTATGCACATCATGTGAAAATCTGTTTAACTCGTAAACCGGATCGGTACCCATACTCGTATGCAAACTATTTTGGAACTGTGCTTACGGAATTGAGATTAGTATCCAAATCGGTACGCAAAAAAAAATAGTTATGTTTTCCCAAACTTGGATGTGTATCCAAACTGGTAAGCAAACCAAAATAGTTTTGTGAACTCCGAAACCAGTGATAGTCTTAAGGAAACCATACCGGTACGCATACCTAAATAGTTATGTTAACTCCGGAAATTGGTTTGTCTCGTTAGCTTACAAATCGGTACACGTACTGTGACTAAACCGACTCACGAACAACAATGGTATTTGTACCTTGTACACCTACTAACCATGTCGATTATTTTTGAGTGCGATTAAATTATTTCCTGAGATAATTAGCATTTGATTAACTCTCTAAAACACTAGACTTATTTGATCACATGATTGTGACTCAGAGTTAATGCCTTATGTGTTCATGAAAATGAATATTGAGCTTTTAAGTTCAAATCGGTTAGTTTCGGCTAACCATGTTGAACATAGTTTTTAAACACGGTTCGGTTACGGTTTCACCTAACCAGAGTGTATATCTTTTTTATGTAAAACATATTCAAAGATTCATCTAACGGTGGATATTGATTGCTTGGTTCCAAAGCTATCTTAGTTTAAACCTAAAGCAACCGAATGTCTATAAAAGGGGAACTTCGAGCAACTAGGGTCTTTGAATCCCGACACTACTTTTTGGTGTGTCCTAGTTGTAACTAAAGTCGTCATCTTCCTAACCCTTTTATGGTTTAACGACTACAAAGACTTCATAGGGATTCGTGAAGCCAGGTCTAGTTATCTTTCTTTGATAACCTGAGTATCCTTATCTTGATCGATCGTTGATCTGCTCACTCGACCATGATTGATAGAAATCATCAAAGTTCTCTTTATCTCAAACTTTGTTGATTTCACAGGTTTTATACTTGTGAGGTGAATGATAATCTATGCTGCACTTCGGGTTACATAAGTCCGAATTTTGAGGTTTGCTAGACTTTGTCTATTGCAATCAATTTCCATCACCTTTGATCAAACTATTTGATTGTAAAAGGAAATTATATATAGGATTAATATGTGGGAAGAAGATTGGTTCAAAGTCTTCAATCGAGTTGAAGCAACTCTTAGTTGGTGTGACGTCAGCTAAGGGAATCAATTGCGCGGAGTCCTGCTGGGATTGAAGAGGCGTAAGGAGCGCGAATGTACCTTAATCGGTGGGATACCTTTTAGGGCTCCACTACATTCCAGTCCGAAGTTAATTGGTAGTAAGCTAGTGTCTGTAACGGCTTAATAAGGTTTGGTGTTCAATCTGGACTGGGTCCCGTGGTTTTTCTGCATTTGCGGTTTCCTCGTTAACAAAAAATTTGGTGTCTATGTTATTTATTAATCCATGTTATATTGTTTATCTTTATAATTGAAATATCACAGGTTGTACATTAATCAATCATAGCAGATACATCCGACCTAGTTTGTTGGATACGAGTTGATTGATTCTTGGACATTAGTCTTTGGTACCATCCAAGTAATCTCTTTGTGATTAGGTTCACGGATTAATTCTGTAAACGTTCTAATCACAAGATAGAGAGAGATATAACTCTAGATACTATTCCTTAATTGAGTTTAACTCTCAGAGTTGTATTGAGTTTGTCCATACAGATTGCCTAAAAAAAGTGGTGGTGTATTTTGGTACCCTCGCGTTTTCAAACAGGGATAGAGTCAGTTGGGGTGGAAGTTTGAATTTCAACAAACTTCTCTCTGGTAGTAGCTCTGTTGGTTTGAATATTACCAATAGAGGATTTATTCCAATCTCTAAGTTCTTTTTTAGTACTTAGTTTAGCTTTTAATTTACAGACTGGAGAGCCCATAACATTGACTGGCCAAGAATTATCTATGATATCTCTACAAGTTGGATCTTAAATCCTCATAGCCATAAAATGGAAAGGCTTAGACATACAAATATCTTCAAAATTGAAACCAATATTCATCAAACAGTGGTCAGAAGAGTCTCTAGGCAAATTATTAACACAAAGGTTAGGGAATAAATGTTTGGCTATTTTGTTTATCAAACATCCGTCAAGTCTCTTAAGAATGAGATTAGGACCATGTTGTATTAGACCAAGTGAATCTAGGTCCAGAAAAGCCAGGATCATGCAAAGCAAAAACATTACAGAAATTCCTAAGATTTTTGAAATCAGTATCATCAACCTCTAAACCACCATTCTTATCATCAGTAACTAGAAAGGCAATGAAACCACCTACAAATAAAACTGGTTCACTAGGGGGAGTAGATGGCATTTGATACTGACTATCCCAGAAGGCTTATTTGAGGTTGTTATTAGGTTCATTATAGATAAAGTGAATATGGCTAAGTTTTCAGTGAATAATATAATTGGTCGTGACATAGATGCCCCTTTAGTTGGAGGATAAAATGTTAAGATCAATTTATTTTTTCCAGGCCAGAACCAGACCACCACTTTTTCCAATACAAGGAACGTTAAAAGTGCAAGGAAAACCCATGTTCCTCAATTTCCTAGCAGCAATATCCTTTTTTATTTTAGTTTCAGACAGGAAAACAATGTCAGGGTTGATGTTTTTTAAAGGATATTAAGCTCTTTATTAGCATATTTTTTTCCTAACCCATGCACATTCCAACAGAGCATGCTCACATTATTGACAGGATAAGTAGAAGCAGGAGCAAACAATTCATCAGTATAGTTGTTATAAGGAGGTAAGATATAAGAATTTACCTGACTGGTATAATCAGAACTACCATTGAGCTGAGTATTAACAGTATCACCACTCATATGAGATCCTTGAGCATCTCCAAACCCATATTGGCATCCTCATAAGGAAAACTATTACGGACGCCGTTGTTAGATGGAGAATTACCAATTTGCTCATTGAAATTACCACAAGGATTAACAAGGGTATGGGTATTAAAAGTATAATGGTAAGGTTGAAGTTAGGGAGATTCCCCACTTTTGTGATAGGGGGACAGAGACTGTTATAATCTGGTTCGGAACAATCAGGGTTTTCAGGTGGAACAATGACAATGTTAGCAAGAGTAGAGCTATTGGCTTTGGTTCTTTTACGATGATCATCTTTAGGATTAATCTTACGTTTAAGGTTAGAAAGAGCACCATGCTGAGCAGCAAGAGAGACTACTTCTTCTCCAATAATAATTAGTTTCTGAGCATTAATAACTGATGTATTGAAGCGCCTAACTGAGTTATAGGTACGAATTAGACCTAAATTTGCTGATTCAGAAGGCCGAACAAGAATTTTCCTTATTTTTGCTTGAGAATAGCTGGTAAGCCATTGTGCATAATAAAAGGTGGTTGAGATGGAACAAGACCCACATCAAAAAAAATCAAAGCACCATATATATTCTTGAAAGGACCTATATGGAGATTTATTCTAAATAACTTTTTATCTGATATTTTAGATCTTTGCTCAACATCAACTCTTTTCCTTTATCATTGCCAAGGTTGTGAAATCGTAAATCGAAACGTAAATTGCTTTTCAATTTTTGAGAATCGAATCGTATATTGAATCGTGAATCGAAAATTTACGGTCGATTATAGAATCGTATTTTTTATTGAAAATAATAGTGAAATGTGGAATATTTAGCGCAAGGATAATTTTTTTGTTAAGTTTTGATCTTTGAGCAGTACATATATTAATAAATTTCGTAAAACATAAACAAATAACAATGTGGAATGTTGGTTAGAGGGTAATCTTATGAAAAAGAGGTCATGAGTTCGAACCTGTTCAAGTTCTTATTTTTGAAAATTCGTGTTGTTAGAGCACTGCTCGGTCGAACTCGCAAGCGTTGCTATCTCAAGCTTGTTTGTCAAGTTTAGTTGCCAAAACTATAAGTCTTGATTTCTAGTCTACTTATAGCTAAGTCTCGTATTAGGATAGTAAGTGTAGTTGAGCCTTAGACTTCATGGCGTTCATCGATTGAAGACGAAGAACTACTCAAGGGAACTTGTGGAACTTTATCAACAAAAGGTATGTGGAGACTTGAACTTATCTATCACTCAAAAGTCTATCTATTCTATCTCCTATTTTGAGACAAAAGTCGTATTGCTATATAGACTTCAATTATACACATTTGCTATTTCGAGCCGAGTTTATCTCGCCCATCTATTTCTCGAAATATGTGTTGGTAAGCTTTCGCTTTAACCAAGTTCATCTTTACTCGTGATGAAAGTAATGTTGATTATTTCAATAACTTGAAAATCGCTTTGATGAAAATAGTTTGTCAATAACGACTATTTTAACATCCTCTAAGAAAGTTTCAATGATTTAAATGAGAGTTTAGAACATGTAACCATCTTTGGATATAAACATAGTGTGTTCTCACATTTGTGTAAAAGTCCAAAACCGGGAAACCAAAGTATGCGTACCCGTATGCTTACTGGCGGTTGTTGGAAATTCGCGTGAATATGCGTACCCGTACGCATACTGGCGGAAAGTTCACGTCCGTGAATTTATGATGGAGTTTGAAAGTGAAAAACAAACTCAATCCGGTTACTTAAGTATGCGAACCCGTTTGCATACTTAGGTAAGTTACTTTCTAAAATCGGTTTGTTCATGAACTAAAACATTTATATAATAAGGAATGCAATCTTTGCAAACCGTGGCTACAATGTTCATGAATCGATTCGAGTGAATCAAAACCATTTTTTATTAGATTGTATCTTGTATACTTCTATAAGATCTAAGCAATTTAACAACTCTCTAACTAGTTCATTTGAGTCATTTGAACTAGTTATGGTGAAGATGAATATGGTTGAAATGAAAGTGCTCATATGGCTAACCATTGGTTGACTACTGTTGAACAACCAAAGTGTACACGTTTAGGTATGGTTACTCAAACCTAAATGAAGTTACATTTCATTTGTGTATAACAAGCTAAGTTCGATCTAACGGTTGAAGGATATTAGCTTGAATCTAATCAGGTTTTCATCTAACGGTGAATATTGAATGCTTTGTTACCAAGGTAACTTAGATTACAAACCCTGATTTGGAGACTATATAAAGGAGAACTCTAGCAACTGGGAAACCTAATCCCCACACCTCATGTGTGATACTAGTTGTATAATCTAGAGTCGATTCTCCTTTAACCTTAGTTTTTTCACGAAACCTTGTAGGTTAACGACTTAAAGACTTCATTAGGATTGTGAAGCCAGACCCAACTATTTTCTCTGTAGTTGCGTGATCTGATCTTTCTGTTTCTATCGTGTCTGAGTACAATTGAAAGATTGGCTTGAGATTTATATCTCCGATAGGCAAGATAGAAAAGTAGTCACAAACACCTTTGTCTCATCGTTTGTGATTCCACAATATCTTGTTTTGTTAATCGATTAAGATTGTTGTGAGGAGATTGATAATTCTAGGCTGTTCTTCGGGAATATAAGTCCGGGTTATCAATTGGTTCCTGTTCACCTTGATTTATCAAAAGACATAACAAAAACTCGTAGGTATGTCTATGGGAGACAGATTTATCTATTCAATAGACTTTTCTGTGTGATACATATTTGTTTATCAAGTCTTCGACTTTGGGTCGTAGCAACTCTTAGTTGTGGGTGCGATCATCTAAGGGAATCAAGTGTGTAGTATCCTGCTGGGATCAGATATGTAAGGAGCACGACTGTACCTTGAATCAGTGTGACCGAAGTTAGCTTTGTAGTAGGCTAGTATCTGTAGCGGATTAATACATTATGGTATTCAAATCTGGACTAGGTCCCGGGGTTTTTCTGCATTTACGGTTTTCTCGATAACAAAACTTCTGGTGTCTGTGTTAATTTTTTTCCGCATTATATTTTGTTATATAATTGAAATATCACATGTTGTGCGTTAAATCGATCAATTGGTAAATCCAACCTTTGGTTATTGATTGAAATTGATTGATCCTTGAACATTGGTCTTTGGTGCTTTTCAAGTTATTTCTCTTATACTCAATCAGGCTCGCAAATTCTTATTTGTTTGATTGCGGATTGAATTAAGAAATTGAGATATAACTCTTTGATATACTTTTTATTAAGATTAATTCTGACTGTCTAATTGATTCTCTTGAAAGTATATTGGAGTTAGTTCATACAGATTGCTAAGCGAAATATTGGGTGAGGTTGTTAGACCTCCGCTTTTTCAATTGGTACCAGATAAGGAAAACACGTTTAAGACCTCATAAGTCTGTGTTTGTAGCAATATGATTATTATGGAAGAGTATATCTCTAATAACGTACCAGTTCAGAAATTACCAGACGATTCTTAAAGCTTGGATTCACCTGAGAGAACTGTCACATCTAAGTCAATATCTATACATTCTCTTGATGTAAAAACTGTTGATAGGGAAATACTCCTAGAAGAACAGTTGGATGAACTTTCCGATGAAAGTGATTCAGATATTGATAGAGATGTTGATGAGGAAGACTCAAAGTATGTAAAGTTTTTGGATTCGTTGAAAATGAAGAAGATTACAACTTCTCATATCACACCTCTTCTAACTCCTCTCTGTCGATAAAACAAGAAATTAAAAAGGATTTACGGAGGTCTTTATGGTTGGAATCACTCTTGCTAATCGGTCCTCAAAGATACCGAGGAAAACCTGAGTAGAAAGTCACTTGAGTGTGATTGTGTTTATCAAAAATACTTCTTGTTGGAAGAGAAACTTGCAGAAATTGAAGGAAGAATTAAATCTCAGCAAGCAAGTTTTGATGACAGAGAAAGCGGTTTTCTCGCTCGAGAAAAACGCCTTGAGGCTGATTTAGCTGCCGCTCTTGATAAAATCAAGATGTTGGAAGATGACTTGAAAAAGTTCAATACTAGTTCAAGCAAATTAACCACTATGCTAGGAGCAAGTAAAAATTATTGTGATACACGAGGATTGGGTTATAAGGGAATAGATGCTCCAAGTATTAGCAAAGAGGTAGAATTTGTCAAGGCTAGTGATTCTTCTCAACAAAAGGTTTCCACTGATGGGAAAAGTGAAATACATTCATCGGCAGTTAAGGTTCAAAAGAGCAAAGTATATCAACCTTCAAAGTCAGCATACACGGATCGAGGTTAGAACATTCCTTATGTTTGCCACTATTACGGAAATAAAGGTCACCTGGAAAGGAGGTGTCATTTCCGTATAAAGAATGAGAAACTTCATGATGTTCTTGTTTGGGCATCACAAGAAGTTGTCAAACCAAGATCATATGTTAAGACTAATCCCCTTAATGTTACAGGTTGTAACTTTCCAACCTTTAGGCAAAGGAATCAGTGCTGTGATAAACCTAGATTTTCCTATAAACGTCAAATCTTTTTCACAATCGTAATGGTTATCAAAAGGATAACTTCGTAAAGACGAAGACAAGATCCGATGCTCCCAATTGGAGAAAGACTAACTTGCAAAAGAATAGTCAATCCAATTCTCTTCCGAGAATTCTTGAAGAGAGTAATGGGAAGAAGGTTCCGGTTGTTCCTAAACGCACTCAGAAGTGGATACCAAAGAAAGTCAATGATGTTTTGAGTGTGAAAAGGAATGATCTCCAAGAAAATTCCATGACTATGGAGAAGGCAGTATCCATGATGTTGGAACTTAAAATTTTCTTTGGAAAGATTGATTTGGATGTGAAAGGTTCTAAAAGAGATCTCTTCCATGATAATCCAAAAGTCACTTGTGGTGAGCAAGACATTGTTCACCTCAACACAACTTGATTGTGTTGTAAGTGCATCCTCACCAAGGAATGCCCTGCTACGTATACGGTGAGGGAAGCACGAGAATTGGGGCACACAGATTATGTTCGGTAAGGATGTAGAATTCGATTGGATTCTTCTAAAAAGGTATGTCTATAAACTTGAGCAATATTTATGTTTTTATTTGCTTAGAGTACTTATAATGATCCATGTACCTTGCTTATCATTCATTTCTACCTAACTTGATCTTAAATGTTTAGGTTTGAAAATAGTAGTTCGGGATGTTTGGACTTCATGGTACACATACCAGGTATGCATACCATCATTTAAAATGAAAATCCAGGGATTTTAGTACACATACCCGTTTGCATACTACTCCAGGTCACGAAAATTCGTTTGCAAACCCGTATGCATTCTGTCCTGTAGACGTCGATATTCTATAAACTCGTTTTGGCCGCAACTTCTTCGTTCGAACTCCGAATGACATCATTCTTTTTGCATTCTCTTGCTATTTGAATTCTATTCAAAATGGAAATGAGAATTACTGAATTTGGATGAGTTAAGATTGGTATTTGTCCTGTATCTTGTTTTTGAGTGTTTTGCTCCGTTTCGTCGAAATTGTTCCACTTCTCTTGGACTTGGGCACTTGGATTCTTGGAGTACTACTCATATAAGCTCATTTGTAGATTTTACAAGAATGTTGTTGGTGAATCACAAAGAAGGAAGTTCAAGAATGAGCAGTAGTACGCATTGTTATGGGATTCTTGAATGTTCACAATCATTTTATGTGAACTATGGTGCATGGTCGTTAATGAATTTGTATGTTCTTCTTTGTTAATAAAATCTTTTTATACGCCTTTGGTAGCTATTCTGGGTGTAAATCCGTGCGAAAAAAATTGATTCTGCCTTCTAAGGGCAAAGATTATTTTTGCAGTATTAATCTATATGGTTTTATATATTGCAACTTGTTATGGGATATGTTTGTTTGCGTCCGTGAACTTTGATTGTCCCATACGTGGTCAAAAGTTAAGTCTTTCATATGTCGGTATGCAAGTATTGATAAAAGATTGAATGAACTTTTGACAAACAAAAGTTAAGCCTATTATGTCATTATGAAAATATTGATGGAAGATAGGATGAACTTTTTTTTTACAAAGATTAAGTCTATTATATGTCATTGTGCAAATAGTGATGAAAAATAGAATGAATCTTTGTTTATTCCGCAGTATTGATCTTCCCTGATCCATATTTTATGTAAATACTGTGCGGCTCCGTAAGTTTTCTTATGTGAGCATTTCCGATTAAATTAATCATGGGTTCTCTTGTGGTTAATTTAATTGAGATTTTTGGATACAAATTCATATTCTTATGTGATTTGTTAATGTCCAAAGAAATCCTTCTTTTCATGTAAAAGTAAGGTCGCTCTTGTTGTTCTTTTGGGAATGGCATTTTATGGGGGAGAGTTCTTAATTGAACTTGTGCTTAATTGCCAAATCTTTGTGGGGAGTGCGGCTATGGAATATTATAGGGGTTATCTTGTATCTTTATAAACTCCTTGATAAATGCATTTAGTTTCGGCTATATGATTGCATCTAGAAAAGTTGATATGTGCTTTTGTTTTGGTCATGAAGTATATCTATGGAAATTTCATTAGGATCCCACTAATTTTCGTACCTTTGCCAATTTAATTGACAAAAAGGGGGAGAATTAATGTGTAGTTCACACTACAAGTACATATGGTTTTAGGATCATTATGTAAGGGGGGTGGTTTTCATGTGAGATGAAGTATTGACTAAGGGGGAGTGGTTTTCATGTGAGATGAAGTATTGACTAAGGGGGAGTGATACATATCACCATAGTATTGTTGTCAAAGTTGAGATATGATTGAACTTTGATGTTGTGTAATAATACTATGACACTGTATAACAATGATTGAGAGCTATTGTTTTCTCATTGTTATAGCTACGGATCTTCAACAACGATGATGCTGAATTGAATACCTGTAGAATCATTGGAGTACTTGGAAATGACGAAGATTTCGAGTAATGTTGAAGAACCAATGAGATCAAGCATTTGGATGAGAAGCTACAAAGTTTATTTATTTTGTATTCGATATGTATTGATAGTTTTGTCACTAAAATTGACAAAGGGGGAGATTGTTAGAGCACTGCTCGGTCGAACTCGCAAGTGTTGCTATCTCAAGCTTGTTTGTCAAGTTTAGTTTCCAAAACTATAAGTCTTGATTTCTAGTCTACTTATAGCTAAGTCTCGTATTAGGATAGTAAGTGTAGTTGAGCCTTAGACTCCACGGCGTTCATCGATTGAAGACAAAGAACTACTCAAGGGAACTTGTGGAACTTCATCAACAAAAGGTATGTGGAGACTTGAACTTATCTATCACTCAAAAGTCTATCTATTCTACCTCCTGTTTTGAGATAAAAGTCGTATTGCTATATAGACTTCAATTATACACATTTGTTATTTCGAGCCGAGTTTATCTCGCCTATCTATTTCTCGAAATATGTGTTGGTAAGCTTTCGCTTTAGCCAAGTTCATCTTTACTTGTGACGAAAGTAATGTTGATTATTTAAATAACTTGAAAATCGCTTTGATGAAAATAGTTTGTGAATAACGACTATTTTAACATCCTCTAAGAAAGTTTCAATGATTGAAATGAGAGTTTAGAACATGTAACCATCTTTGGATATAAACATAGTGTGTTCTCACATTTGTGTAAAAGTCCAAAACCGGGAAACCAAAGTATGCGTACCCGTACGCGTACTGGCGGTTGTTTGAAATCCGCGTAAGTATGCGTACCCGTACGCATACTGGCGGAATGTTCACGTCCGTGAATTTATGTGGAGTTTGAAAGTGAAAAATAAACTCAATCCGGTTATTTAAGTATGCGTACCCGTTTGCATACTTAGGTAAGTTACTTTCTAAAATCGGTTTGTTCATGAACTAAAACATTTATATAATAAGGAATGCAATCTTTGCAAACCCTGGCTACAATGTTCATGAATCGATTCGAGTGAATCAAAACCGTTTTTGCTTCGATTGTATCTTGTATACTTCTATAAGATCTAAGCAATTTAACAACTCTCTTACTAGTTCATTTGAGTCATTTGAACTAGTTATGGTGAAGATGAATATGGTTGAAATGAAAGTGCTCATATGGCTAACCATTGGTTAACTATTGTTGAACCAACTAAGTGTACACGTTTAGGTACGGTTACTCAAACCTAAATGAAGTTACATTTCATTTGTGTATAACAAGCTAAGTTCGATCTAACGGTTGAAAGATATTAGCTTGAATCTAATCAGGTTTTCATCTAACGGTGAATATTGAATGCTTTGTTACCAAGGTAACTTAGATTGCAAACCCTGATTTGGAGACTATATAAAGGAGAACTCTAGCAACTGGGAAACCTAATCCCCACACCTCATGTGTGATACTAGTTGTATAATATAGAGTCGATTCTCCTTTAACCATAGGTTTTTCACGAAACCTTGTAGGTTAACGACTTAAAGACTTCATTGGGATTGTGAAGCCAGACCCAACTATTTTCTCTGTAGTTGCGTGATCTGATCTTTCTGTTTCTATCGTGTCTAAGTAAAATTGTAAGATTGGCTTGAGATTTATATCTCCGATAGTCAAGATATAAAAGTAGTCACAAACACCTTTGTCTCATCGTTTGTGATTCCACAATATCTTGATTTGTTAATCGATTAAGATTGTTATGAGGAGATTGATAATTCTAGGATGTTCTTCGGGAATATAAGTCCGGGTTATCAATTGGTTCCTGTTCACCTTGATTTATCAAAAGACGGAACAAAAACTCGTAGGTATGTCTATGGGAGACAGATTTATCTATTCAATAGACTTTTCTGTGTGATACATATTTGTTTATCAAGTCTTCGACTTTGGGTCGTAGCAACTCTTAGTTGTGGGTGCGATCAGCTAAGGGAATCAAGTGCGTAGTATCCTGCTTAGATCAGAGACGTTAGGAGCACGACTGTACCTTGAATCAGTGTGAGATTGATTAGGGTTTAACTACATTCCAGACCGAAGTTAGCTTTGTAGTAGGCTAGTGTCTGTAGCGGCTTAATACAGTATGGTGTTCAAATCTGGACTAGGTCCCGGGGGTTTTCTGCATTTGCGGTTTCCTCGTTAACAAAACTTCTGGTGTCTGTGTTATTTCTTTTCGGCATTATATTTTGTTATATAATTGAAATATCACAGGTTGTACGTTGAATCGATCAATTGGTAAATCCAACCTTTGGTTGTTGATTGAAATTGATTTATCCTTGAACATTGGTCTTTGGTACCGTTTAAGTTATTTCTCTTATATTCAATCAGGCTCGTAAATTCTTATTTGTTTGATTTCGGATTGAATTGAGAAATTGAGATATAACTCTTTGATATACTTTTTATTAAGATTGAGTCTGACTGTCTAGTTGATTCTCTTTAAAGTATATTGGAGTTAGTCCATACAGATTGCTAAGCGAAATATTGGGTGAGATTGTTAGACCCCGCTTTTTCACGTGTGACTTTAGAATTAAGTCAAGGATCATTTGACTATAACACGATTCCTGAGAAAAACGATTCAAAGGTACGATTCAACTCGATTTTAATGAAAATGACTCGACTCGTACGAGTTTAAAAACCTTGATCATTGCTATTCTGATTAAGTGTTTTTTCTCGAGTATCTAAAATTACATCTGCCTGAATCATAGTAGATTCTCCCAAGATCATAACAGAAGCCGATTCAGAAATATGGAATGGAGGTTTTGGTTGCATTTATCTTTACCCTTTGGTAAAGAATATTTAATACCATAAAAAACTTGCTTCTTTAATTTCCTTTTGTTTAACTATCCATCTTGGACATACAACATCTTTATTATCAATAATGCGACATGAAGTAAAGAACTACCTTGGTACCAGGAAATATCTACATTCTTATTCAAGTAACTGGAGGTATGCATTTTTGCAGAGCACGTTGAACAGGAATACGAAGACAAACTTTAATATTCTTCTTTAGTAGGCGGTTACCATAAGGATCTTTTGCTTCAATGAGCTCACCAAGTTTGAAAGTAAGTTTCTGGAAATCTTCAAACTCAGTACATTCCTTTGGCACATTACATAGAATCAGTTATAACATCTCTTCAAAAAAATCTATATGACGGTTTACCGGCCAACCAGTAAGATGAACAACTTTGAGAACAATAAGATAGCCACAAGCGAACCATGGACGTTTCTCATTGACTCTGTTGAAATCATTCTCATACAAGAATCTTATCAACACTTTGTTTCTTTAGACACTGAAGGTTGTGACAATTGGAGTTTGAGCTAGCGGCCATTGAGAACAAATGTGATATCTAATGAAGATGTGTGAACAAGAGTCTTACTACAAACGTATCCTATCATACACCATTTCCAGTTATTATCATTTTCAGCTAAGACCACAGTTTTTCTGCCATTTGAGAGGAAAAATATTGAATGTCTTCAGCTGTAGAGGTAATAACTTCTTGGGTCTTGGATGTCTCCATATAAATAAAAAGTCTGAGAAGAATGAAGTGGATGTGCCTTAGATTTTTTTATTTTATTTGAAATGAGTGGTTGGGGTATGTTTATACATACGTATCTGGATGAGATGATGGTGAGGCATGTGTTAGAGCACTGCTCGGTCGAACTCGTAAGCGTTGCTATCTCAAGCTTGTTGTCAGGTTTAGTTGACAAAACTATAAGTATTGATTTCTAGTCTACTTATAGCTAAGTCTCGGATTAGGATAGAAAGTGTAGTTGAGCATTAGAATTCACGGAGTTCATCGATTGAAGGCAAAGAACTACTAAGGGGAGCTTGTGGAACTTCATCAACAAAAGGTATGTGGAGACTTGAACTCATCTATCACTCAAAAGTCTATCTACTCTATCTCTTATTTGAGAGAAAAATTCTTAAAGATATATAGACTTCAATTATACACATTTGATATTTCAAGCTGAGTTTAACTTGCTTACGTATTTCTCGAAATATGTGTTGGTAAGATTTCGCTTTAACCAAGTTTATCTTATATTCTTGACAAAATTCAAAAGATGATCATGTGAAAATCACCTGGTAACATCTTACATGATTTATGTGAGACAGTCATTTAATGTAGACTCAGAATGTTTAGTATTGATCATTCGATCACTTGCAAACCCTGATTTGAAGACTATATAAATGAGAACTCTAGCAACTAGGAAACCTAATCCCCACACCTCCTATGTGATACTAGTTGCGACTAGAGTCGATTCTCCTTTAACCTTAGGTTTTTCGAAAACCCTGTAGGTTAACGACTTAAAGACTTCATTGGGATTGTGAAGCCAGACCCAACAATTTTCTCTGTAGTTGCGTGTTCTGATCTTGTTGTTTTCTATCGTGATTGAGTACAATCTTCTCTAAGATTTTCTCAAGATTTAATCTCCGATAGGCAAGATAAAAACTAGTCACAAACATCTTCGTCTCATCATTTGTGATTCCACAATATCTTGTTTCGCTACCATACGATTAAGATTATTGTGAGGTGATTGATATTTCTAGGCTGTTCTTCGGGAATATAAGTCCGGTATATCAATTGGTTCCTGTTCACCTTGATTTATCAAAAGACAAAACAAAACTCATAGGTTTATCTGTGGGAGAAAGATTTATCTATTCAATAGACTTTTCTATATGAGACAGAGTGGTTTATCAAGTCTTCGGCTTTGGGTCGTAGCAACTCTAAGTTGCGGGTGAGATTAGCTAAGGGAATCAAGTGCGCCGAATCCAGCGTGGTTCTAGAGGCGTGGGGAACGCGACTGTACCTCTATCAGTGTGAGATTGGTTAGGGCTCAACTACATTCCAGTCGAAGTTAACTTAGAGTAGGTTACTGTCTATAGCGGCTTAATACATCATGGTGAATCAAATCTGGACTAGGTCCCAGGGTTTTTATGCATTTACGGTTTCCTCGTTAACAGAACTTCTGGTACCCGTGTTATTTGTTTTCCGCATTATATTTGATTATATAATTGAAATATCACAGGTTGTGCGTAAGTCGAATCAATTGTGAATCCAACCTTTGGTTGTTGATTAAATTGATTGACACTTGGATATTGGTTTTTGATACCGTCCAAGTTATTTCTTATATTCAATTGGGCTCGCAGATTCCTATTTATTTTATTGCAGATTGAATTGAGAAATTAAGATATAACTCTTTGATATACTTTTCTTTAGATTGAGTATGACTGTCTAGTTGATTCTCTTGAAAGTATATTGGAGTTAGTCCATACAGATTGCTAAGTGAAATATTGGGTGTGGTTGTTAGACCCCCGCTTTTTCAATTGGTATCAGAGTAGGCAAACACGTTTAATACCTTATAAGTCTGTATTTGTAGCAATCTGACTCTATGGACAGAAGTTTTATCTCCATAAACGTACCACCAATCTTCGATGGCTCAAATTACCTATGCGTGCCTTTCTTCAAGCGCGTGATTTTCAATCATGGGTTTATATTATTAATGGCTATTTTCCTCCGGTTGTTACAGTAGGCGATGTAACTATACCAAAGGATATCGGTGATTATGATGCTGTCGAGATTCTTGCTGCAAAGCAAAATTCTGACGGATTGAGTGCAATCATCCATGCCATTACCCCAGATCTTCAGCACCATATGACTAGGTGCACTCAGTCTAAACATGTTTGGGATATCATAGAAATCATATTTGGAGGGAATACCTGTGAAAAAGAAGTTAGGCTTCAAAACCTAAATTATGATTGGGAAAACCTTCGTATGGCAGATGAAGATTCTTTTGATGAGTTTAATCACAAAGTGTCTGAAATTGTTAATGCATCTTTTGCGTTGGGTAAGACTATTCCTGAAAAGGACATTGTGATGAAAATTCTCAGATCATTGCCATCTAGATACGATTCTAAGAAACATGCCATCGTTGAAGGAAATAACCTTGATGCGCTTTCCAGAAATACTCTCGTTGGGAAGTTAAAGATCTTTGATCATAAGCATGTATCCAAAGCACCAAAGAACACTAAATTAATTGATAAAAGTAAAAGTGTTGGCATCTCTTAAGATGATCCTTCTGAGACTGATTCATCAGATGAAGATCTTGACAAGTCAGTCTCTTTGATCACAAGACAGTATAGAGATCTTCTTTTGAAGAGAAGTAAACGGTTCACTAGAGATAAACCTAAGTCATCAGTTAAACCTCATAATTGTGTTCCTCCTAAAAACAGGGATACTGACGACACTGATGATGAGGATATGCCACAGTGCTTCATGTGTAAAGTTTTTGGTCATTTTGCAAATGAGTGTCCAAACCATAGAAAATACACTAGAAACAAAGGTCTTGCTGCAACTCTTGATGAAATGTCTGATCACTATGATTCTAATGAAGACGAAAAATCAAGTGTTGCACTCCTCTGTTAAAATTTTGATTTTGACAATTGTAGCAATATATACATCAATCTAGATATTCTTCCAGGAGAAACTTCAACCACTTTGGAGGATAAAATGGATTTCTCTTTGTCTACTGGAAATTCTGTCTCTAATTTTCCAGGTTCTACCATTTGTCTAGCAGCCTGCACAGCTATGACGTCTTAACCATCCTCCATATTGACATGTTCTTATTGTACTATCAAGGGTCATAAACTCTCCAAAATTTTCAAGTACAAACATAAGATAAGATATGTCAACAAACTTCAACGAAGAGCGAATCGATTAGCAAACAAGCTCAAACTTACTGAGGTATGTAATCTCATCACTTCTCCGAATAAGTTAATTTCCAGAGAAAAAAATTAGACCACTAGAGAAAAGAATTCGGTCTAAACAGTCTATGAAACAGGGTTCTAATAATTCCATTCAAGAAACTTATGGTGGACAGATTATTGTTCACCCCAGCATAACTTAATTATATTGGTTGTGTATCTTGTCTCATGTGCATGGTTTAAAAGAGACGAGGGTTTGCACACTCAGGCTTTAGGAAAAGAGAAGAAAAAAAATTATTGTTTTGTTCCTTCTTTTTGGTCTTGTTTTCATCGATTTGGAATTCTTCCATCTTTTTATATCTAATTGATATTGAAAGGATTTTACTCTGTTTGATCAATAAAAAGAGGGTTAAAATCGACAATTCTGCCTTCTTTAGGGTTGTGAGTTGTGTGTACGTGAATCCTTTTAGTGTATAAAGGTTTTGTAACCCTACATTCCTTTTTCCTTCTCTGAAAACTCTTTTTATCACAAGATTGCTTGTTGAGTGTGATTTGTGAATTCCTCTCACAATCTCATACTGGGATGGAGAATCTAAGCATTATGTCTTCTGATGGAAAAGTTGTTAATATGATTGTTAAGCCATCAATAATGAAGTAAAAAGATAAATCTCCTTTACCTTCAACTTTGAAAAGAAAAATGAGGAATGTGAGAAAACCAAGAGTTGTTCCTTCTAATCTACAGAAGTTTTTTGGGGTTCTTGAAGAGTTGAAGGAAACAAGAAAGGAGATTCAGGAAATAAAGGCTATTGTTTTTAGGACTCTCGGAATTCAGAAGGCCCTGGTTCGGCATCAGTCTAGAAGGTTTGTTGGAATTGACTCCTTTCTTCATGAACTTTATGTTCCCATGGCTGTTGACGACAAGGAGTTCGGGGACGACAAAGAATTTTGTAGAGGTCTTAATGTCTAGGAAACTTCTTATGAAATTTTATTCTTGTGTTTTAAGAAGGATAACTAGGGTTTGGAATAGCCATTATTGTGAGTACACATAGCTATTTCCAACGCTCTTCATCTTGCAATGTTTTTAGATTTATTTATTTAAATTCTAAAGTTTATTTGGAAGATGATTTTGCAATATTAAGCTTTATGGTTTCACATACTGCAACTTTTTATGGGATATGTGTGTTTGCGTCCGTGAACTATGATTGTCCCATATATGCTCAAAAGTTAAGTCTATCATGTCTTTATGCAAATATTGATAAAAGATAGAATGAACTTTTGACAACAAAAGTGAAGCCTATTATGTCATTATGCAAATATTGATGGAAGATAGGATGAACTTTTGTTTACAAAGATTAAGTCTATTACATGTCTCTATGCAAATATTGATGAAAAATAGAATGAATCTTTGAATATTCCGCAGTATTGGTCTTTCCCTGATCCACTTCTTTGTGAAAGTACTGTGTGGCTCCGTAAGTTCTCTTATGTGAGCATTTCTAATTAAATTAATCATGGGTTCTCTTATGGTTAATTTAATTGAGTAGTTTGGATACAAATTCATGTTTCATGTGATTTGTCAGTGTCCAAAGAAAATCCTTATTTTCTTGAGAAATTAAGGTCGCTCTTGTTGTTCCTTCAGGAATGACATTTTATGGGGGAGAGTTCTTAATTGAACTTATGCTTAATTGCCAAATCTTTGTGGGGAATGCGGCTGTGGAATATTGTAGGAGTTTTCTTGTATCTTTATAAAATCCTAGATGAATACACTAGTTACGACTATGTGAAATCATCGAAACAAAGTTGATATGTTCTCTTTTAGTCATGAAGTATCTCTATGAGAATTTCATTATGATCCCGCTAATTTTCGTACCTTTGCCAATTTATAATGACAAAAATGGGGAGAATTATTGTGTAGTTCACACTACAAATACATATGGTTTACATATCATTATGTAAGGGGGAGTGGTTTTCATGTGATATGAAGTATTGACTAAGGGGGAGTGATACATATCACCATAGTATTGTTATCAAAGTTGTGATACAATTGGACTTTGATGTTGTGTAATAATACTATGACACTATATAACAATGATTGAGAGCTACTGTTTTCTCATTGTTATAGCTACGGATCTTCAACAACTATGATGCTGAGTTGAACACATTCAGAATCACTGGAGTACTTGGAAGTGACGAAGATTTCGAGTAATGTTGAAGAACCAAGGAAATCAAGCATTTGGATTGAGAGCTACAAAGTTTATTTATTTTGTATTCCATATGTATTGATAGTTTTGTCACTAAAATTGACAAAGGGGGAGATTGTTAGAGCACTGCTCGGCTGAACTCGCAAGCGTTGCTATCTCAAGCTTGTTGTCAAGTTTAGTTGCCAAAACTATAAGTCTTGATTTCTAGTCTACTTATAGCTAAGTTTCGGATTAGGATAGAAATTATAGTTGAGCATTAGACTTCACGGTGTTCATCGATTGAAGACGAAGAACTACTAAGGGGAGCTTGTGGAACTTCATCAACAAAAGGTATGTGGAGACTTGAACTCATCTATCACTCAAAAGTCTATCTACTCTATCTCCTATTTGAGACAAAATTCGTATAGCTATATAGACTTCAATTATACACATTTGATATTTCGAGCTGAGTTTAACTCGCTTACATATTTCTCGAAATATGTGGTTGTAAGCTTTCGCTTTAACCAAGTTCAGCTTATATTCTTGACGAAAGTCAAAAGATGATCATGTGAAAATCACCTGGTAACATCTTACATGATTTGTGTGAGACAGTCATTTGATGTAGACTCGGAATGTTTCGTATTGATCATTCGATCACTTGAAAATTGCTTTGAAGCTAATAGTTTATGTGAGACAGCTATTGTCGTCTTCCGAGAATGTTTCAATGGTTGAAATAAGAGTTTAGAACAATTGGATATAAGCACAGTATGCGTACTTTCATATGTGTAATCCAAGTCCCGGAACCATGGTATGCATACCCGTATGCGTACTGTTTGGTTTTGTCAAGGTCCGGGAACTCAGTACGCATACTGGTACGCATACTGGCGTGAGGTTCAAGTTCCGGGACTTTACTGAATTTGGTGGTATGAGTACCCGTTCGCATACTGGTGAATCCAAACTTAGTCCAGCAACCTAGGTATGCGTACCCGTTTGCATACTTGAGTGGGTTGTGTTCTAAAATCGATTTGTTCATGAACTAATACATTTATATATTAAGGAATGCAATCTTTTCCAAACCGTGGCTATAATGTTCATGACTTGATTCGAGTGAATCAAAATCGATTTTGCTTTAATTGTGTCTTGTATACTTCTATGAGAATATAAACAATTGATCAACTCTAGAACTAGTTTCATTTGAGTCATTTGAATTAGTTATGGTTAAGATGAATATGGTTGATATGAAAGTGTTCATATGGCTAACTTCGGTTAACTATTGTTGAGCCAACAAAGGTGCACATGTTTAGGTACGGTTACACATATCTATATGAAGTCACTTTTCATTTGTGTGTAACAGGCTAAGTTCGATCTAACGGTTGAAACATATTAGGTTGAGTCTAATCAGGTTTTCATCTAAAGGTGAATATTGAATGCTTTGTTATCAAGGTAACATTGATTGCAAACCCTGATTTGAAGAATATATAAAGGAGAACTCTTGTAACTGGGAAACCTAATCCCCACACCTCCTGTGTGATACTAGTTGCGACTAGAGTCGATTCTCCTTTAACCTTAGGTTTTTCCAAAACCCTGTAGGTTAACGACTTAAAGACTTCATTGGGATTGTGAAGCCAGATCCAACTATTTTCTCTGTAGTTGCGTGTTCTGATCTTGCTATTTTCTATCGTGATTGAGTACTATCTTCTCTAAGATTTGCTTGAGATTTAATCTCCGATAGGCAAGATAAAAACTAGTCACAAACATCTTCGTCTCATCGTTTTGGATTCCACAATATCTTGTTTCGCTACCATACGATTAAGATTATTGTGAGTGATTGATATTTCTAGGATGTTTTTCGGGAATATAAGTATGGTATATCAATTGATTTATCAAAAGACGGAACCAAAGTAGTTAATATCGTGTATCGGTATCGTATCGGCCGTCTCCGATACACCTTTAAAAAGATTATATCGGTTTTTATCGGTGATACATCATTAAGAATAAAATTTTAAATATTCATAAATGTTTTAATCTTAAGAAATTGGTATCATATAATGCATTAATTCTGAAGATCAGAAGCTTCATAGTACAAATTAAAGGGTACAAAAGAAGAAGATGACTAGTAAGAAGGGTTCTGTTTACAAATTTTTAGGTTTCAATTATTTATTCTACCAAATTACCCTTACTGATTATCAGTGTATTAGTGAACCCGACATATCGGTTTGTACCGGCCGATACGAGCGTTTTTATCGTTTAATCCTTATATCTTCGATATTTTAGATATCGTAAAGTTTTTTCCTGATACACGATAAAAACCTATAATATCGTCTGATACAACCGATATTGACTACCTTGGACAGAAAAAAACTCATAGTTTTATCTGTGGGAAACAGATTTATCTATTCAATATACTTTTCTGTGTAGGACAGATTGGTTTATCAAGTCTTCGACTTTGGGTCGTAGCAACTCTTAGTTGTGGGTGAGATCAGCTAAGGGAATCAAGTGCGCAGAATCCGGCGTTGTTCTAGAGGCGTAAGAAATGCAACTGTACCTTGATCAGTGTGAGATTGGTTAGGGCTAAACTACATTCCGGTCTGAAGTTAACTTTGAGTAGGCTAGTGTCTGTAGCGGCTTAATACAGTGTGGTGTTCAAATCTTGACTAGGTCATGGGGTTTTTCTACATTCGCGGTTTCCTCGTTAACAAAACTTTTGGTGTCTGTGTTATTTCTTTTCCGCATTATATTTGTTTATATAATTGAAATATCACAGTTTGTAAGTTAGTTGAATCAATTATGAATCCAACCTTTGGTTATTGATTAAATTGATTGACACTTGGATATTGGTTTTTGATACCGTCCAAGTTATTTCTTATATTCAATCGGGCTCGCAAATTCCTATTCTTTTGATTGCAGATTGAATTGAGAAATTGAGATATAACTTTTTGATATACTTTTCTTAAGATTGAGTCTGACTGTCTAGTTGATTCTCTTGAAAGTATATTGGAGTTAGTCCATACAGATTGCTAAGCGAAATATTGGGTGTGGTTGTTAGACCCCCGCTTTTTCAGCATGTATTATGAATGCGACGTTGCACTTTAATTTTCAGATAAATACAGGGCTTTAAGGATATTGAAGACTGAACCTTAATAGTTCGTGTATCCTAGTTTTGATTTTCTATTATTAAGGCTTTCATAATCTCTTTTATGCAAGATAGATAGAAATAACAAAGTTCTTTTCGTCTAAGACTTTGTGATTTCTTAAGATAAATATTTGAAAATTGATCTTAAGTGATCTATTAAATATTGTTCTTGAGAGGTGGTTAAGAATCAAGAATGCTCTTCGTTAGTCATAAGTTCCGGATTTGTGAGGTTTGCTAGCTTGTCTATTGCAAACAGATATTTACACCTTGATCCATCGATCTAAAAGAAAATCAAATATGCTTATCTATTAGAGGCATATTGGTATCAAAAGTATTCAATGAGGTTGAATCAACTCTTAGGATGCAAAGGGCGTCAGCTAAGGGAATCAAATGTGTAGAACCTTGTGAGGTTCAAGAGACGTAAGGATCACAGTTGTAGCTGAATCGCTTGGAGAGTTTGATTCGGTCTCATCAATATTCCAATCCGAAGTATGATAGTAGGCTAGTGTCTACAGTAATTTAATACTGCTCGGTGTTCAAATCTGGACGAGGTTCTGGGGTTTTTCTGCAGTTGCGGTTTCCTTGTTAACAAAATTCTGGTGTCTTGTGTTTTTCCTTCTCCGTATTATATTTTTTATCTTTATAATTATGATTTATGTAAGTTGTATGTATTCAAGCTTAGTAGATACGTCCATATAATTATAACCGAATACGAGACTTGTTACTTATAGAATTCGTATCTTGAAAGATATATAACAAGTTCAATCACTTGGCTGAATTTTGATTGGATTATTTGGATACAACTAGATTTATCTTGGATATTGATTTTTGAGATCGTCCAAGTACTCTTCTTAAAAATCAGGTTCACGGACTCATTGTATTAAAAGTTACTGATTGAGAAGGGTTGAGATTTAAACTCTATATACATATTGTAAGGAATCATTAAGTTGGTCTACCTGCAATTGTATTAGGTTTTGTCCATAGATGTTGCCGAATAAATTTTTTTGGTGATGTACTTGGTGTTAGAGCACTGCTCGGTCGAACTCGCAAGCGTTGCTATCTCAAGCTTGTTTTTCAAGTTTATTTGCCAAAACTATAAGTCTTGATTTCTAGTCTACTTATAGCTAAGTCTCGGATTAGGATAGAAAGTGTAGTTGAGCTTTAAACTTCACGGCATTCATATATTGAAGACGAAGAACTACTAAGGGGAGCTTGTGGAACTTCATCAACAAAAGGTATGTGGAGACTTGAACTCATCTATCACTCAAAAGTCTATCTACTCTATCTCTTGTTTGAGACAAAAGTCGTATAACTATATAGACTTCGATTACACACATTTGATATTTCGAGCTGAGTTAATCCCCTTACATATTTCTCGAAATATTTGTTGATAAGCTTTCGCTTTAACAAAATTCATCTTATATTCTTGACGAAAGTCAAAAGATGATCATGTGAAAATCACCTGGTAACATCTTACATGATTTGTGTGAGACAGTCATTTGATGTAGACTCGGAATGTTTCGTATTGATCATTCGATAACTTGAAAATTGCTTTGAAGCTAATAGCTTGTGTGAGACAGCTATTCTCGTCTTCTAAGAATGTTTCAATGATTGAACTGAGGGTTTAGAACAAATAACCATGATTGGATATAGCACAGTATGCGTACTTGTATGCTAACTGTTGTAAGTTATTCCAAGTCCGGGAACCATAGTATGCATACCCGTATGCGTACTGGTTGGTTTAATGGAAGTCCGGGAACTTAGTATGCATACCCGTACGCGTACTGGCATAATCTCAAAGTTCCGGGATTTAACTGAGTTTGGAATGTATGCGTACCCGTTTGCATACTTGAGTGGGTTGTGTTCTAAAATCGATTTGTTCATGAACTAATACATTTATATATTAAGGAATGCAATCTTTTCCAAACCGTGGCTATAATGTTCATGACTTGATTCGAGTGAATCAAAATCGATTTTGCTTCAATTGTGTCTTGTATACTTCTATGAGAATATAAACGATTGAACAACTCTATAACTAGTTTCATTTGAGTCATTTGAATTAGTTATGGTTAAGATGAATAAGGTTGATATGAAAGTGTTCATATGGCTAACTTCGGTTAACGATTGTTGAGCCAACAAGGAGTACACGTTTAGGTACGGTTACCCATATCTAAATGAAGTCACTTTTTATTTGTGTGTAACAGGCTAAGTTCGATCTAACGGTTGAAACATATTAGCTTGAGTCTAATCAGGTTTTCATCTAACGGTGAATATTGAATACTTTGTTACCAAGGTAACATTGATTGCAAACCCTTATTTGAAGACTATATAAAGGAGAACTCTAGTAACTGGGAAACCTAATCCCCACACCTCCTGTGTGATACTAGTTGCGACTAGAGTCGATTCTCCTTTAACCTAGGTTTTTCTAAAACCATTATAGGTTAACGACTTGAAGACTTCATTGGGATTGTGAAGCCATACCCAACTATTTTCTCTGTAGTTGCGTGTTCTGATCTTGTTGTTATCAATCGTATTGAGTACTATCTTCTCAAAGATTTGCTCGAGATTTATTCTCTGATAGGCATGATAAAAAGTAGTCACAAACATCTTAGTCTCATCGTTTGTGATTCCACAATATCTTGTTTCGCTACCATACGATTAAGATTATTGTGAGATGATTGATATTACTAGGTTGTTCTTCAGCTTTATCAAAAGACAGAACAAAACTCATAGGTATTTCTGTGTGAGACAGATTTATCTATTCAATATACTTTTCTGTGTGAGACAGATTGGTTTATCAAGTCTTCAACTTTGGGTCGTAGAAACTCTTAGTTGTGGGTGAGATCAGCTAAGGGAATCAAGTGCGTAGAGTCCTGCTGGGATTCAGAGATGTAAGGAGCACAATTGTACATTGATCAGTGTGAGATTGGTTAGGGCTCAACTACATTCGAGTCCGAAGTTAACTTGTAGTAAGTTAGAGTCTGTAGCGGCTTAATACAGTATGGTGTTCAAATATGGACTAGGTCCCGTGGTTTTTCCGCATTTGAGGTTTCCTCGTTAACAAAATTTATGGTATATGTGTTATTTATTTTCCCCATTATATTTTCTATATAATTGAAATATCACAGGTTGTGCGTAGTTCGATCAATTAGATAATCCAACCTTATGTTGTTGATATAAATTGATTGACACTTAAACATTGGTCTTTGGTACCGTTCAAGTTGTTTCACATAATAATCAGGCTCGAGGATTTTTAT
This sequence comes from Papaver atlanticum, assembly GCA_023531105.1. Lineage (NCBI taxonomy): Eukaryota > Viridiplantae > Streptophyta > Magnoliopsida > Ranunculales > Papaveraceae > Papaver > Papaver atlanticum. The sequence goes on along the minus strand of JAJJMB010016680.1, from coordinate 918,548 downwards.
CTGTTTGATTTGCTGATTACATTGTGAAACAGAGATACAACTCTTGGATATATTTCCATTGATTGAGTCTGTCTGTCTAGTTGATTCTCTTGGAATTATATTGCAGTTTTTCCATACAAATTGCCTAAACGAAATATTCGGTGAGGTTGTTAGACCCCTGATTTTTCAATTGGTATCAGAGCAGGCAAACACGTTTAAGACCTTATAAGTATGTGTTTGTAGCAATCTCACTCTATGGACAGTTGTGCTATCTCAATAAATGCACCACCAGATCCAGGGATTTTAGAATTCTCTTCCATGACTGATTTAATTAAATCTGTAGAAGAAATTCTATATAAACCTCCACCAGGTTTAAAATCCCTTGAAGTGTTTTCGGGGCTTGAAAAGTAGCTTGAGAGCTTATCTCTTGATAAGCTAAATCAAGTTATGATGAATAATCTTCGTGTTGAGGTTGATATTGATCTTCTTATCAGTAAGGATAATTCTCCTCCTTGTAGCCCAGAAGATAAACTTGATTTAATACAAGAAGTATCTAAACCTCATCTATCAGTCAGTTTCATCTCTGAGTTTGACTCAGTTCATCAGTCAAACCTTGATACACCTCCTCAAGATAATGGTATTGACCTCCCTTATGAGAAAGTCTGGATGTCACTTCATATCTAAAGAGTTTCCCTGTGCAATACTGAAAATTATCTGCAAAGACTATTTGTTATAAGTTGTAAACGAAGAAATTAGTAACACAAACAGTCTTGTGATCTTGTTAAGTTCTGTGAGAAACTTGTAAAAACAATCCGTTGGGTTTCTCTCAATACTGTAAGATGTAAGAGTTGTTGGAAAGAAACTCTTTCTTGGTGCCATGGTGAGCAAGAAATTGTTTACCTCAATGCAACTTGATTGTGTTGGAAGTGTATCCTCACCAAGAAATGCCCTGCTATGTATACGGTGAGGGAAGCACGAGAATTTGGGCGCACATATTGTGTTAGGTATGATATTGAATATTTGGTAAAGTCGTGGGATTCACGACAAGATCCTTCTAATAGGTATGTCTATAAACTTGAGAAAGATTTGTGTTTTTATCATTTTCTTAGAGTACTTATAATGATCCATGTACCTTTCTTATCGTTCATTTCTACCTAACTTGATTTGTGTTTAAGTTTCTTAAATGTTTAGGTTTGAAAATAGTAGTTCGGGATGTTTGGACTTCATGGTACACATACCAGGTATGCATACCATCATTTAAAATAAAAATCCAGGGATTTTAGTTTGCAAACCCGTTTGCATACTGTTCCAGGTCACGAAAATTCGTGTGCAAACCGGTATGCATACTGGCCAGTAGACGTCGATATTCGGTAAACTTTTTTTGGCCGTAACTTCTTCGTCCGAACTCGGAATGACCTCATTATTTTTGCATTCTCTTCCTATTTGAATTCTCTTCAAAATGGAGATGATAATTCTTCAATTTGGATGAGTTAAGATTGGTATTTGTCCCGTCTCTTGTTTTTGAGTGTTGTGTTTCGTTTCGTCGCACTTGTTCCACTTCTCTTGGATTTTAGCACTTGGATTCTTGGAGTACTTCTATTCTAAGCTAATTTTTAGCTTTTACAAGAATGTTGTTAGTGAATCACAAAGAAGAAAGTTCAAGAATGGACAGTAGTACGCATTGCTATGGGTTTCTTGAATGTTCACAATCATCTTATGGGAACTATGGTGCATGGTCATTAATGACTTTGTATGTTCTTCTTTGTTAATAAAATCTTTTTATACGCCTTTGGTAGCTATTATGGGTGTAAATCCGTGCGAAAAAGATTGATTCTACCTTCTAAGGACAAATCATCTTATATGTGCATTACGAGTTTGTCTTGATGTCTAGGAAACTTCTTATGAGAATTTATTCTTGTGTTTTTATGAAGGATAACTAGGGTTTGGAATAGCAATTATTGTGAGTACACATAGCGATTGCCAAAAAAATTCATCTTGCAATGTTTTTAGATTTATTTATTCAAATTCTAAAGTTTATTTGGAAGATGATTTTGCAGTATTAATCTTTATTGGTTTTATATATTGCAAAAATTATTATGGGATATGTGTGTTTGCGTTCGTGAACTATGATTGTCCCACATATGTAAAAACTTAAGTCTATTATATGTCATTATGCATATATTGATGGAAGATATAATGAACTTTTGATAACAATCATGGGTTATTTGGTTTTTGGTATTCAGGTTTTGACCGAAAATTGGGTTTGGTCTAACATTTGTCCAGCCTTTGCGTTTGGTCTAAAGACCAACGTTGACTTACTTTGACTTGGTTAAGTCTAGTTTTATTTACTTAACATAAGTCAAGGTTTAACGTGGTCAATGCAGGTCAACGTTGGTCTTTAGACTAAACGCATAGGCTGGACAAATGTTAGACCAAACCTGAGTACCAAAAATCAAATAACCCCAAAGATTAAGTCTATGAAATCATTATGCAAGTATTGATGAAAATAGAATGAATCTTTGTATATTCCTCAGTATTGATCCTTCCCTAATCCACTTCTTTGTGTAAGTACTGTGTGGCTCCATAAGTTCTCTTATGTTGAGCATTTCCGATTAAATTGATCATGGGTTCTCTTGTGGTTAATTTAATTGATTTTTATGGATACAAATTCATGTTTCATGTAATTTGTTAATGTCCAAAGTAATCCTTCTTTTCTTGTAAAAGTAAGGTCGCCCTTGTTGTTCTTTAGGGAATGACATTTTATGGGGGAGAGTTCTTAATTGACTTGTACTTAATTGCCAAATCTTTGTGGGGAGTGCGGCTGTGGAAATATTGTAGGAGTTATCTTGTATCTTTATAAACTCCTTGATGAATACACTAAGTTTCGACTATGTGAAATCATCGAAACAAAGTTGATATGTTCTCTTTTAGTCATGAAGTATCTCTATGATAATTTCATTATGATCCCACTAGTTTTTGTACCTTTGCCAATTTATATTGACAAAAAGGGGAAGAATTAATGTGTAGTTCACACTACAAATACATATGGATTACGGATCATTATGTAAGGGGAGTGGTTTTCATTATGAGATGAAGTATTGACTAAGGGGGAGTGATACATATCACCATAGTATTATTGTCAAAGTTGTGATGCAATTGGAATTTGATGCTGTGTAATAATACTATGCCATTGTATGACAATACAAAAATATCTTGTTTTTAAACATTGTTATAGCTATGGATCTTCAATAACTATGATGCAGAGTTGAACACGTTCAGAATCACTTGAGCACTTGGAAGTGACGAAGATTTCGAGTAATGTTGAAGAACCAAGGAAATCAAGAATTTGGATGAGAAGCTACAAAGTTTATTTATTTTGTAATCCATATGTATTGATAGATTTGTCACTAAAATTGACAAAGGAGGAGATTTTAGAGTACTGCTCGGTCGAACTCGCAAGCATTGCTATCTCAAGCTTGTTTGTCAAGTTTAGTTGCCAAAACTATAAGTCTTGATTTCTAGTCTACTTATAGCTAAGTCTCAAATTAGGATAGAAAGTGTAGTTGAGCTTTAGACTTCACGGCGTTCATCGATTGAAGACGAAGAACTACTAAGGGGAGCTTGTGGAACTTCATCAACAAAAGGTATGTGGAGACTTGAACTCATCTATCACTCAAAAGTCTATCTACTCTATCTCCTATTTGAGACAAAAGTCGTATAGCTATATAGAATTCGATTATACACATTTGATATTTCGAGCTTACATATTTCTCGAAATATGTGTTGGCAAGATTTCGCTTTAACCAAGTTCATCTTATATTCTTGACGAAAGTCAAAAGATGATCATGTGAAAATCGCCTGGTAACATCTTACATGATTTGTATGAGACATCCATTTGATGTAGACTCGGAATATTTCGTAATGATCATTCGATCACTTGAAAATTAGCTATTCTTGTCTTCTAAGAATGTTTTAATGATTGAACTGAGGGTTTAGAAAAAATAACCATGATTGGGTATAGCACGGTATGCGTACTTGTATGCTCATTGTTGCAAGTTATTCCAAGTCCGGGAACCATAGTATGCATACCCCGTATGCATACTGGTTGGTTTAATGGAAGTCTGGGGAATTAGTATCCATACCCGTACGCGTACTGGCATAAGCTCAAAGTTCCGGGATTTAACTGAGTTTGGAAGGTATGCGTACCCCCTCACATACTTGAGTAGGTTATGTTCTAAAATCAGTTTGTTCATGAACTAATTCATTTATATAATAAGGAATGCAATCTTTTGAAAACCATGGCTATAATGTTCATGTGAGTGAATCAAAATCGATTTTGCTTCAATTGTGTCTTGTATACTTCTATGAGAATATAAACAATTGAACAACTCTATAACTAGTTTCATTTGAGTCATTTGAACTAGTTGTGTTAAGATGAATAAGGTTGATATGAAAGTCATTTGAACTAGTTTCATATCGACCTTATTCACCTTCACCATAACTAGTTCAAATGACTCAAATGAACTAGTTCAATTGCTTAGATCTCATCGGAGTATACAAGACACAATCGAAGCAAAATTGGTTTTGATTCACTCGAATCGATTCATGAACTTTATAGCCACGGTTTGCAAATATGCATTCCTTAGTTTATATAAATTTAAGTTCACGAATAAACCAATTTTAGAAAGTAACACACTTAAGTATGCGTACGGGTATGCGTACTTAAGTAACCGGTTTTGAGTTTGATTTGGTTTTCAAACTCAGCAGAAATTCACAGACATGAACTTTCCGCCAGTATACGTACGGGTACGCGTACTTAGATAACCAGATTGAGTTGGTTTTGAAATCCAAACTCAGCAGAAATTCACGGACGTGAACTTCCGCCAGTATGCGTACGGGTACGCATACTTACCCAGTCTCCATCAACCATTTTGTATACACACAATTATGCATACATTTGGTTCCCGGTTTTCTGACTTATACACTAATGTGCGAACACACTATATATGCTTATATCCAAAGATGGTTACACATTCTAAACTCTTTATTTCAATCATTGAAACATTCTTAGAGGATGTTAAATAGAGGTTATTCACACACTATTTTTCATCAAAGCAATTTTCTAGATATTGAAATAATCAACATGACTTTCGTCACGAGTAAAGATGAACTTGGCCAAAGCGAAAGCTTACCAACACATATTTCGAGAGCGAGATAAACTCGACTTAAAATAGCAAATGTGTATAATCGAAGTCTATATAGTAATACGACTTTTGTCTCAAGATAGGAGATAAAGTAGATAGACTTTTTGAGTGATAGATAAGTTCAAGTCTCCATATACCTTTTAGTCGATGAAGTTCCACTAGTTCCTTGAGTAGTTCTTCATCTTTGTATGAATAACGCTGTGGAGTCTAGAGCTCAACTACACTTTTCTATCCTAGTCCGAGACTTAGCTATAAGTAGACTAGAAATCAAGACTTATAGTTTTGGCAACTAAACTTGACAACAAGCTTGAGATAGCAACGCTTGCGAGTTCGACCGAGCAGTGCTCTAACAATCTCCCCCTTTGTCAATTTTAGTGACAAAACTATCAATACATATGGATTATAAAAAATAAACTTTGCAGCTTCTCTTCCACATGCTTGATCTCCTTGGTTCTTCAACATTACTCGAATTCTTTGTCACTTCCAAGTACTCCAATGATTCCAAAGGTTGTAAGTTTAGCATCATCGTTGTTGAAAATCCGTTGCCATAACAATGAGAAAACAAAATCTCTAAATCATTGTTACACAGTGTCATAGTATTATTACACAGCTCAAATTTCAATTGTATCACAACTTTGACAACAATACTATGGTGATATGTATCACTCCCCCTTAGTCAATACTCCATCTCACATGGAAACCACTCCCCCTTACATAATGATCCGAAAACCATATTTTTTTGTAGTTTGAACTACACATTAATTCTCCCCCTTTTTGTCAATAAAATTGGCAAAGGTACGATAACTAGTGGGATCCTAATGAAAATTTCCATAGAGACATTTCATGACCAAAAGAAAGCACATATCAACTTTTTAGATGCAATCATATAGCCGAAACTAAATGCAAGGAGTTTATAAAGATACAAGATAACCCCTATAATACTCCACAGCCGCCCTCCTCACAAAGATTTGGAATAAAGCACAAGTTAAAATAAGAACTCTCCCACATATAATGTCATTCCCGAAAGAACAACAAGAGCGACCTTACGTTCGCGATAAAAGAATGATTTCTTTGGAAAACAACACATCATATAAGAATATGAATTTATATCCAAAATACTCAATTAAATTTACCACAAGTGAACCCATGATTAATTCAACCGGAATACTCAACTAAATTAACCACAAGAGATCCCATGATTAATCCAATTGGAAATGCTCAACATAAGAGAACTTACGGAGCTACACAGTATATACATAAAAGATATGGATCAGGGAAGATCAATACTGCGGAATAGACAAAGATTCATTCTATCTTCCATCACTATTTGCACAATGACATACAATAGACTTAATCTTTGTAAACAAAAGCTTATCCTTTCTTCCATCAATATTTGCATAATGACATAAAAGGCTTAACTTTTGTTTTTGTCAAAAGTTCATTCATTCTTTTATCAATACTTGCATATCGACATATGAAAGACTTAACTTTTGACAATATAGGGGACAATCATAGCTCGTGGACGCAAACACACATATCCCATAACAAATTGCAATATATAAAACCATAAAGATTAATACTGCAAAAATCATCTTCCAAACAATAATAATTTATAATTTAAACCAAATAAATCTAAAAACATTGAAGATGAAAACGTTGGACATAGCTATGTGTAATCACAATAATGGCTATTCCAAACTCTAGTTATTCTTCTTAAAACACAAGAATAAAATTCTCATAAGAATATTTCCTAGACAAAATAAAATCAACAAGCTAATGAACAAAGACAGACTCCTAAACCACCAAAGCCGAACACGAACTGAAATCACATAGACGTTTCGGAATCCTCACGAGCCTTGAAGTCTTTGAGCTTGTGATTAACAGCATCTACTGCTTCTTCAGAGAAGATATCCTCATTGAGAAGATCTTTAACACGTGTCTTTATGAGACCAAGGTCAGAAGTAACCCTTTTCAACTCAGTTCTTAACACATCAAGACTCTTCAAAGTATCAACGAGCTGCAGTTTCGCTTCCTCAAAATATTTAAGAAAATCATGAAGAACTTCAGCATAAACCATATCCCCATTCTCAACATCTTGATGTGTATAGGCATAGTAACATGAGGCATTAGGATGATCATCTTCTACTAGAGTTCTTTTCTTCCTCCCTTTGGACTCGAAACCAATACTTTATCAAGAAAACCTCTTGCAAAATCACCAGAGTGTGAAGATGAAGACATTCTTGACATAGCACAAAATAACCCAGGATATGTGTTCGTGACTCAAAGGGTTGGGTATTTAAACGGTTTCTTAGGGAAGGTAATTTTTAGGGTTTCAAAAAATTGATTCGTGACAGTAACACAGGTACTCGTACGAATACAATTTGACCCAAAAAATAAAAACACAATTCGACAGAATTTTTTGCTACGTGAAACAATTTAGAGCACAAGAGTAGCAATATGACAAAACAAAATTTGAAAATAAGAAAAACTTCATCAAAACAAGGTGCAAATACTTGTGCAAACATGCTTGAAAAATTATCCGTCTATGAACGATAAGAAAATAGCCAGAGAATAAAGACACACTTTGCCATCAAGTATACCTGACCTTATCTCACTCAACCGGGTTTTTTGTGAGTGAGGTTTCAACCTTGTGATCAATTAGCACAAGTATGAGTCTTGAGCTCATCAAATGAACGTTGTTTTCGGTTAAACTTCTTTCTCCTGGTCTTTGAAGGAAAACCGTTATGATGCGAAAAGTATCATAAAAATTACTATCATCAAAGTATGGTGCATAGTATGTATTCTTACCTAAAGAGTTTTGACAAGAGGAAATTGACAGCCTGTTAATAATCTCTTTATATTCTTTGATTATCCTTTTTAGATTGTCTTCCATCTCTCCATTTTTGTCTTCTTCTGGTACCTTTTTCACATTATAAACAACATTATCTCCCTTTTTGATTGAAGAAGACCCATCAGTTCTTCTTGAACGTATTGGTATGGGAAGACTGTTTCGCATTTGAACATATGAGGAACACATCGAACTGACTTTTCTGGTAGGGTACACAGGGTGAGTACTGAAACCAATTGGTCTAGACTTACGAATGTCAGTTACACCTTTGAGAATTAAATCTAAGGTGTGTTGAAGACAAACAATAGAATTGTCATTCAACCTCGTTTTCCTCTTTTGTTCAACATGTCCTTTTGTATCACAAAAGAGACACATTTTCTGATCACCTAAGTGATTAGACAGAACAGTCTTAACACCATCATTGGGAAATTTCTTCCTTCCATGTGATATAGAACTTCCTTTATTAGAGGAGGCTGTAAGCAAATCTTTTCCAAAAGGAAGGGATTCTGATTTTACTTCTAGAACTGAAACTCTTTCAGTTGTAATAAAAGTAGATGGTATAGTGGACTTTTTGGAACATCCTTGAATCAAGAGTTTACTCAAGAGATGTTCAATTTCCAAAGCATCCTTTTTGAGGATTTCCTCGAGTAAGATACGTGAAGACTGATCTTCAGTATTTTCTTTACAATGAGCTTTTTCTTTAGAGTCACAGTCTCTTACTACACCGAGAAGAACATTGACATTGTTTTTCAACCGATCAAATCTATCAGCTTGGATTCTAACAAGATTTAGAATCAGTTCACTCTCTTCAGTTGTTCCCCTTTCATCAACAGAGATAGACTCTTCGGAATAACACATGTCAGTGTATGTCTGTCTTGTTAGAACACTGGGTTCTTCTATATTTGAGATTGACGAATCTTTCTCTTTGATAGATACTGATGAGACAGAGTTTTTATTCCTGGTGACGCGTTTGTCAGAGATATTACAGTCCATAGAGTCAGATCGCTACAAACACAGACTTATAAGGTCATAAACGTGTTTGCCTGCTCTGATACCAATTGAAAAGTGGGGGTACAACAACCTCACCCAATAATTCGCTTAGCAATCTGTATGGACTAACTCCAATATACTTTTAAGAGAATCAACTAGACAGCCAGACTCAATCTTAATAAAAAGTATATTAAAAAGTTATATCTCAATTTCTCGATTAAATCCTTACTCAAGCAAATAGAAATCTGTGAGTCTAATTTAATACAAGAGAAATTAACTTGAACGGTACCAAGGACTAATGTTCAAGTATCAATCAATTTCAATCAACAACCAAAGGTCGGATTTCCCAATTGATTGATTCAACGCACAACCTGTGATATTTCAATTATATAACAAAATATAATGCGGAAAAGAAATAACAGAGATACCAGAAGTTTTGTTAACGAGGAAACCACAAATGCAGAAAAACCCTGGGACCTAGTCCAGATTTGAACACCACACTGTATTAAGCCACTACAGACACTAGCCTACTACAATGCTAACTTTTGTCTGAACTGTAGTTGAACCCTAATCAATCTCACACTGATTCAAGGTACAGTTGCGCTCCTTACATCTCTGATCCCAGCAGGATACTACGCACTTGATTCCCTTAGATGATCTCACCCATAACTAAGAGTTGCTACGACCCAAAGTCGAAGACTTTAATAAACAAATCTGTCTCACACAGAAAAGTTTACAAGAATAGATAAATCTGTCTCCCACAGAAATACCTACAAGTTTTGTTCCGTCTTTTGATAAATCAAGGTGAACAAGAACCAATCGATAACCCTGACTTATATTCCCGAAGAACAGCCTAGAATTATCAATCACCTCACAATAATCTAAATCGTATGATGGTGAAACTAGATATTGTAGAATCACAAACGATGAGACGAAGATGTTTGTGATTACATTTATCTTGCCTATCGGAGAAATTAATCTCGAGTCAATTATTTCAATTGTGCTCAATACGATAGAATCGGTCAAGATCAGATCACGCAACTACAAAGAAAATAGTTGGGTCTGGCTTCACAATCCCAATGAAGTCTTCAAGTCATTAACCTACATGGTTTTGGTAGAAACCTAAGGGTAAAGGAGAATCGACTCTATCTTATACAACTAGTATCACACAGGAGGTGTGGGGATTACCTTTCTCAGTTGCTAGAGTTCTCCTTTATATAGTCTCCAAATCAGGGTTTGCAATCTAAGTTACCTTGGTAACAAAGCATTCAATATTCACCGTTAGATGAAAACCTGATTAGATTCAAGCTAATATCTTTCAACCGTTAGATCAAACTTAGCTTGTTATACACAAATGAACTATACGTCATTTAGGTTTATGTAACCGTACCTAAATGTGTACAAGTCGTTGGTTCTACAGTAGTTAACCAAATGGTTAGCCATATGAGCACTTTCATATCAACCTTATTCATCTTCACCATAACTAGTTCAAATGACTCAAATGAACTAGTTCAAGAGTTGTTCAATTGCTTAGATCTCATAGAAGTATACAAGACACAATCGAATCAAAATTGGTTTTGATTCACTCGAATCGATTCATAAACTTTATAGCCACGGTTTGCAAATATGCATTCCTTAGTTTATATAAATTTAAGTTCACGAATAAACCAATTTTAGAAAGTAACACACTTAAGTATGCGTACGGGTATGCGTACTTAAGTAACCCATTTTGAGTTTGATTTGGTTTTCAAACTCAGCAGAAATTCACGGACATGAACTTTCCGCCAGTATGCGTACGGGTACGCGTACTTAGGTAACCAGATTGAGTTGGTTTTGAAATCCAAACTCAGCAGAAATTCACGGACGTGAACTTCCGCCAGTATGCGTATGGGTACGCATACTTACCCAGTCTTCATCAACCATTTTGTATACACACAATTATGCATACATTTGGTTCCTGGTTTTTGGACTTATACACTAATGTGCAAACACACTATATATGCTTATATCCAAAGATGGTTACATATTCTAAACTCTTTATTTCAATCATTGAAACATTCTTAGAGGATGTTAAATAGAGGTTATTCACACACTATTTTTCATCTAAGCAATTTTCAAGATATTGAAATAATCAACATGAACTTGGCCAAAGCGAAAGCTTACCAACACATATTTCGAGAACGAGATAAACTCGACTTGAAATAGAAAATGTGTATAATCGAAGTCTATATAGTAATACTACTTTTGTCTCAAGATAGGAGATAGAGTAGATAGACTTTTTGAGTGATAGATAACTTCAAGTCTCCACATACCTTTTAGTCGATGAAGTTCCACCAGTTCCTTGAGTAGTTCTTCGTCTTTGTATGATGAACGTGGAGTCTAGAGCTCAACTACACTTTTCTATCCTAGTCCGAGACTTAGCTATAAGTAGACTAGAAATCAAGACTTATAGTTTTGGCAACTAAACTTGACAACAAGCTTGAGATAGCAACGCTTGCGAGTTCGACCGAGCAGTGCTCTAACAGATGAGATCAACTAAGGGCAACAAGGGCGTAGAATCCTATTGGGATTCAGAGACGTAAGGAGCACAACTGTACCTTGATCAGTGTGAGATTGGTTAGGGCTCAACGACATTCCAGTCCGAAGTTAATGGTCGGTTGTCATCCAAGCAAAAATAATTTAAGTTCTTTCACTTCACAGGTATAAATAATAGTATAGTAACAAGAACAGGTTCGTTCCACAAGGAGGTATTGGTTGTTATTCGTAACTGAAAACTTAAGTAACCTGGGAGGATTTTTGATTTAGGTCTAAAATAATTAAACTAATAATAATAACAAAGAATGAATAAAGAGAATCAATAAGTTGAGAATACTCGTTAAGGGTTCATCATCAATCATAATACATGCATTTCGACTAATAACTGGTGTTGTTACTCAATCATTCATTATCAAGAGTCCTAAAATACCCCATCAAGAGCATACTCCAGTAAATTCCTTATGTAATCACATACCATAACGATGAATATATGAATACTAGAACAACCTAATGCAACGTGCTATCATGTTTAATCCTCCAAGAGCTTTAAGTAATATGAATTAGACTAATCCATGCAATAGAAATACCACGAGTAAACTGAAAAGACGAGGGTACCAAAATATACCTCAATCTAAAAAAAATTCACCTATAAGTCCTGTTCCGAAAGTGATTGTCTATGGACTGAGTCGAGACAATACAACTAATCGGTTCACACTTCGTGTGATCTTCTATGGATACGAGATCGAGAAAATACAACAACGAAGTATGTTTACTTGATAATAGATTCGGACTTAACCAAACTCTAGGGATTGTCTATCAAGTAAAATAGGAATAAACGTTTGTGCGATTTACTTTAAATTTTAATAAACCCAATTATAATTGCGGAAAATAAAAGTAAATGACACAGCAAGATTTTGTTAACGAGGAAACCGCAAATGCAGAAAAACCCCGGGACCTAGTCCGGAATTGAATACTCTCAGAATTAAGCCGCTATATAAAATCAAACCAACTTCGTATAGTTAAGACCAAGCAACTAAACTTATAGTTCACCTAGTTTCCTCAGTATCCCTGCGCCTCCAACTTGCAGTAAGTCACGCACTTGGAACAATTCCTTTGGTTCATATTCCAAACAGTAAAGGAACAACAAATCTGTTCGGTAAAAACTCTTTTAAAACAAAGTGATATGAGTTTGACAAAGGCTCTTCCGTTTAACCAATAAACTCCTTTGTCGGGTCCTTAGATCAATCTCTCAACAACTACCGAAGTAATTGTTAGATTATGCAATCAATACTATTAATCACAAAGAAGTGTATTGATGCCGATCTACTCAACTAATTAACCTAATCTATCACAAGGATAAACCGATTATAGTTGGATCCCTTTCCAGCCGAAACAAGTATTGTGCACACCAAAGATTATGAACCCAAAAAGTCTTCTTGTCTTAAAATCTTTCTTAATCTTCAATCAACACCTGCACACAATCAACTTGAATCTCTTGTTATCAATCATATACAGAACGGAGTCTGTTAACAATAGATTATCACAAGACGTCTTTAGATCTACAAACAGTTTAAAGATCCCCATCGAAATTTCGATCTAGTTTGAGTGAATCTTATATTAGAATAGAAGATTCTCAAGCATAAACAAACTAGGTGCAATCAAAGTTCAACCACCGTTAGTCAATCAAATCAATCGAAAACTAAAATAAACTGCAATTATCTAGTTTCCCACCAACGGTACTAATAAAGCTTCTCAATCCAAAAGAAGTCTTTAAACTGAGCGTGCGTAAGAGATTTCGCCTAATTAGGTTACTTTCCTCTCCGAATAGGCGACTCCACAAGTAAAAACACAACTGAGGTAGTTTTGCTGGCTCTGAGGATTAGTTTGCTAGGAATGCAAACTTAAGTATTTATAGACAAGGATGAATTTCCAAAACCAAATATTCTCAAAGATATACAATAAACACAAAATCGGTTTTAATAACTCCTGGAAATGCACTGTCCAAATATTGACCGAAATCCCAATAGAAAAATCTATAATCAGTAAATGCACATTACTTATTATTATTTTCTAAGGATATGCATTTGATTTCTGGAAATTAAATAGCATATAAAAACTAAGAAACCTTAATTAAAAGATTCTCAATTTATTTCGATCCTGGGATTCTCCTTTAGCTATTAAGGAATATCTTTGAACAATTAATGATAAGAGTTACTGCACATGTTCAAAGTATGTCGACATCCTTACTTTGCAAGTCCTTTTTCATACTTACAATCTTGGAAACGATTTGCCACACTTCCAAACAAGTTTAGAATTGGTTCGTCTGAATTCCAAGAACTACGTGATTGATTATCCTATCAAATCACCAATCATGGGTTTAACGGTTCTACCAAAACAAGTTTCGGTTCTACCTCCATGTGAGTACTATGCATAGTCACGCAAGTTACCAAAACTCGGTTGACTAGGTACTAGGATCGATTCCCCACAACTTATGGTAACTACCTGTATTCAGTTGCACATGTCCATAGGATCGGTTCCCCCAAAACTACAAACTTGTTGCACATACTCATAGGATCGGTTCCCCCATCTACTAAAAATGTGTTGCACCTCTTACAAGGATCGATTCCCCTCTTGTAAATTTGTTGCACCTCTTACTAGGATTGGTTCCCCAATGGCTAGATAAAAGTTGTTATTTACAAGGCATTGATCATACCATCTTGAGTGATTACTTAAGATCGGTTTCACTAATAAAAGTCATACCAATACATAAGTCAGGCCTTGTGAATAGTTTTACCAAGATACATAAATAAGTTTATGAGTGGTTATACTAAACACACATATTTGTAATTCAAAATAGATTTGCAATAAATAACAATACCAATGAGCCTAGCGATTTCCCTTTCGATTCACAAAACGAGTTTATGAACTTACTTCCTTTAAACGAGTGTAAAACATTGTTTCCTAGGATGAAATCTTCACTCATACCCATACATAATCATCATAGCATTCATATGATCATGTCGATATCTTATATACAAAGTATAATGGTTAAGTAATAAACCTCGTATTGTATTCCTTAATACTATGTCTAACTAGAGTATCATACACAGCTTCGCAATTATGTTTTCAATATGCACGACTTGAAAGATACGTTAGGGAATGAAACAATTCAAGTCAAATATTACTAACCTCAAGAGGAAGGATGATGTTGTCGTTGTAGCTCCATACTTCTTCACATTCTTTAAGTATTCATGTAATACTTGTAAGTCTCATATCCTAACACTTTCAAGCTAACCTATACGAAGTTGACTCTAGTATATAATCAAGCGACTCTTTAAATGAGTTTTGATTCACTAAAATATGACAACCAAACTTGACATACCAACGCTTGGTGGGTTCAACCGAGCTATGCTCTAACAATCTCCTTCTTTGTCAATTTTAGTGACAAAACTCTTATATCATATGGATAAACAAATTACAAAAATTCATTATACACATACGCTTGATTCCAAGTTCAACAGCACAAAACCTGCATTAAATTCAATCCTTAAATGCAGCTGCTGACATTATAATAACAAAGCTAATACTCCCCCTAAAGGTAAGATAAGTAGATTTTCAATCCGCACGTCTTTGTTATTTTCATGTAGTTCCTCATAACTACGTATCATATGATATGTGACTCCCCCTTAGTATATGCTTTCACTCTTTTCGTTAGAATAAACGTTTTAGCACAAATGTCCTTTCCCTTAGTGATACCAACTCACAACAAGTCAATATCACTTGTTTACTCCATATATTTCTCCCCCTTTTTGTCACAAATGACAAATAAACGAAAAAATAAAGGACAAATCGAAAGGATCTTACAAATCTCACAAAGAGAATTTGCAAACCTATAAGAGCTAAGCACGAGGGTTTTACACACCATTTTAGATAACCAATATAAAAACCGAAACTACAAGTAATTTTGTTTTAACATGTTATCTAGGAAACAATTGCCCGAAGCAATTTTCCCTAATAGTTTAGCACTTCAAAAATCGACTAATCACCTTAGTTCTTTTGCTAAACCGATTGTACAAATACAATCGCTTGTTCGATAAGACCAAAATAAAGATCAGAATTAACTTTATTTTTCTCATCAAGCTCTAATTATTCTCAATAATAACTTAGACCTTTCACTTTTAAACAAGACAAATACTAGGTTAGTTAACTAGTAATTCTTGCTAAGGCATTCGGTTAGACTTGAATAACCGAAACCTCCACATTTGATAAGTCTAACTAAGATCGAAAAACTTAGTTTCTCTTATCCGGAAATCACTTGGACTAAACAAATGATCCCGAAACACTTTTGTTAAGCCATAAATAATCCATACAAACCAAATAAATCAACTTGCATAATCATTTATCTTAACTGGAAGCAATTGAAACAAACATAGACATTATAGCACCGCAATTGCACCAAAATTTTGTAAGCCTAAACAATTGATACCAAACAATAATGAAAGATAACAATAGTTTTTATTAACCGGAAACAATTGAATCACAATCAAACATCCATACACAAATAATGGAAAAAACATCAATTGTACCAAAAATTTTGTTAAGCAAAAGCAATAAAGATATGAAATAAAATCATGCTTTTCTTAAACAGGAAAACAATTAACTAACAAGATTGTTACCTCAAATTCCGCATCCTCTTCTCCCCTTAAGATATGTCATTAAGCGCAAGTTCACTTAGAACTCTCCCCCATTGAAGTTGTCATCCTCCCGCCAAAACAAAAGAACAACAACAAAGAGCAACCTTTACCAGAGAAAGGTTAAAAACCGGTTTTAACTAATGCGATGCAAAAGTTGAAACCTCGAAATACAAGGTACTAATGTACCTTGACAATGCCAATGGACTTCCTTAGATTTTCGAAAGTTGTCCTATCTAAGGGTTTAGTGAGAATATCAGCAAGCTGACGCTCAGATGGCACATATTCTAATTTGATAACTCCATTCTCATATAATTCTCTAATAAAGTGATATCTAATATCTATATGTTTAGTACGAGAATGTTCAACTGGATTTTCAATCAAGCGGATAGCACTTGTGTTATCACACAGGATGCTCATAGTTGAAATATTTATTCCATAGTCAATGAGCATTTGTTTCATCCACAAAAGTTGAGTACAATATGTACCAGCAGCAATATATTCTGCTTCACATGTCGACAAGGACTATGAATTTTGTTTATTGTTGTGCCAGGCTACAAGATTTTGCCCAACATAGAAGCATCCGCCAGAGGTGCTTTTTCGGTCTTCTACACATCCTGCCCAATCAGCATCTGAGTAGGCAACGAGATTGTTGTTTGTATCCATAGAATATGATAAACCATAATCCAGGGTGCCATTAACGTATCGTATGATTCATTTTACAGCTTTTAGATGTGATTCTCTGGGATCTTCTTGAAATCTTACACAACATCCTACACTAAAAGCAATGTCTGGTCTTGTTGCAGTCAAGTAAAGCAAGCTTCCTATCATAGGTCTATATAATTTTTGATCTACTGATTTTTTTCCTAGATTTGATTGAAGTTTTCCGGTAGTTGGCATTGGTGTCGCCATAGGTGTTGCACTTTTTAATTCGAATTTTTCAACCAAATTCCTTGCATATTTTTCTTGAGAAATAAGAATATTGTCTTTTAGTTGTTGTATTTGCAAACCAAGAAAATATGATAATTCTCCAACATTACTCATTTCGAATTCTCCACTCATAAGATTCAGAAATTCATCTGTTAGAGATTTTGAGGTGGATCCGTAGATGATGTCATCTACATATATCTGAGCTACAAGAACATTTTTTCCATTCCATTTGGTGAAAAGTGTCTTATCAGCACCTGAAGAAGAAGGATGTTAGTTTATCATAACAGGCTCTTGGAGCTTCTTTTAGACCATACAAGGCCTTTTTGAGTTTAAAGACATGATCAGGAAATAATGGATCTTCGAACCCTTTAGGTTGAGCAACAAATACCTCTTCTTTTAGATCTCCATTAAGAAATGCAGATTTAATATCCATTTGATAGAGTTTAATCTTAAGATGGAAAGCATAAGCAAGTAGTAATCTAGTAGATTCTAAACGAGCAACATGAGCAAAGGTTTCATCCAAGTCAATACCTTCAATTTGAGAATATCCTTGAGCAATGAGTCTGGATTTGTTTCTGACAATTGTTCCAAATTCGTCTGACTTGTTCTTGTAGATCCACTTTGTTCCAACAATGTTTACTCCTGTTGGCTTAGGCACAAGCTCCGATACTTCTTGTCTTTTAAACTGATTAAGTTCTTCATTCATTGAGTTTACCCAGGCAGGTTCACTGAGAGCTTCTTCAATATTTTTTGGTTCTTTTGAAGATAGAAAGCATGTGTAGTGACAGACATTTTAAAGTTCTCTTCGAGTCATAACTCTGGCATTGGCATCTCCAATGATATCTTCAGACGAATGTCTTTGATGTGCAAGTTTTTGGACAATATTTTCGGTATCATTGGGTTGTTCAACAATACTTTCATTATCATTTTTATCATCAGTGTCACTAACTAGAGGAACAATTGATGGTTCTTTTTAAGTCTGTTTTTCTTTGATAACAGTTTCAGAGGGAGGTAGTTCTGAAATGTGATTGTCTTGACTGAAATCGCTAATGTCATCAATAACTACGCTAATTGATTCCATCATGACTTTTGTCCTCAGGTTATATACCCAGAAAGCACGGCTATCAGAAGCATAGCCTAGGAAGATTCCTTCATCACTTTTGGAATCAAACTTTCCTCTATGTTCTCTGTCTTTGAGAATATAACATTTGCTTCTGAAAACCCTTAAATAACTTAGATTGGGTTTTCTTCCATACCATAATTCATAAGGAGTATTAAGAATTTAGATCTTAAATAGACCCTATTTATAAGGTAACATGTTGTAAATATAGCTTCCCGCCGCCCGCCCCCCCCCCCCCCAGAAGGTTAATGGTAGGTTTTTATTGTGAAGCATTACTCTTGCCATTTCTTGAATATTTCTATTCTTTCTCTCAGCTACACCATTTGTTCTAGGTGTAATAGGGGCAGAGAATTGATGACTAATTCCAAGTTCATTGCAGTATTCATATACTTTTGCATCCTTGAATTCTGTACCACGATCGCTTCTTATTCTTTTAAGTTTGCGACCTTGCTTATTTTGAATTCTATTCACAATGATTTTGAACTCCTCAAGAGTATCATTCTTGTGTTTCAAGAAGGCAACCCACGTGAAGCGTGTGTAGTCATCTACCATTACTAAAGCATATTTCTTTCCTCCAACAGTAGCTTGTTGAATTGGACCAAACAGATCCATATGAATTAGATCGAGAGGAGCACGAGTGGCTATATCTCGAGAAAGTTTGTGGGGAATTTTTCCTTTCTTACCCTTTTGACAAGCACCACATACACCTTATACTTTAGTATTTATCTTTGGAACACCTCTGACAAGTTCACGATTAATGAGCTTGCCAAGCATTCGGTAGTTAACATGACCAAAACGTTCATGCCATAAATGAGTTGAATCAACCTTAGTCAGGTTACAGTATAAGTTTGACTGTATATCGAGTAGATAACACTTGTTCATACTTCTTCGTCCTTGAAAAATAATTTTTCCAGACTTGTTTTCAATATCACAACCTTTCATATTGAAGATGACTTTATGATCTTTATCACAAATTTGACTAACCGAAAGAAGATTTGCTTTCATTCCTTTAACATAAACAACATCATGAGTTTCGGGAATACCCGGAAGCTTGATAGTACCTTTCTTGCTAATTAGACAGCTACTCCCATCTCCAAATGTTACTGATCCTCCCTTGTAGTTTTCAGTCTTTGTGAACCACGAAAGATCACAAGTCATGTGTATGCTACATCCACTATCTAGAAACCATTGGAAAGGTGAAGTTGTTTTGAGTGCAAATTCTCCTAGACATTGTTCACCAGATTTAGGATATCTTGTTAGGTCTTTATATAATCCCATAACACGTTTAATTAGATGTTTCGCAAGGAAAATTTTCTGAGTTAAACATTTCCATCCCTTTTTGGAAAAAAATCTGGTCTGTTCTAGATGTCCGGATGTTGATTTTGAACATTTTTTATATTCTCCCTTAGTAGGGTTATCTATGTTTTTGACCAGTTCTCTATCAATCATGACATCACTAATTTCGTTAGTAAACGACTGGTTATGTTCAACTTGTTTATCTAACATCCTGACAAGAGCAGAGTAATACTCTTCACTGTCCTTTTGAAGATTACTTAAAATCTTTAGAACGTTAACCGAATCGCTCATGGGATTCAATTCTTATAGGTTGGATCGCACCAAACACAGATTGTTAGATCTTTTCGTGTTTGCCTGCTCTGATACCAATTGAAAAGACGAGGGTACCAAAATATACCTCAATCTAAAACTTTTCCACCTATAAGTCCTTTTCCGAAAGTGATTGTCTATGGACTGAGTCGAGACAATACAACTAATCGGTTCACACTTCGTGTGATCGTCTATGGATACGAGATCGAGACAATACAACAACGAAGTATGTTTACTTGATAATAGGTTTGGACTTAACCAAACTCTAGGGATTGTCTATCAAGTAAAATAGGAATTAACGTTTGTGCGATTTACTTTAAATTATAATGAACACAATTTTAATTGCGGAAAATAAAAGTAAATTACACAGCAAGATTTTGTTAAGGAGGAAACCGCAAATGCAGAAAAACCCCGGGACCTAGTCCAGGATTGAATACTCTCAGAATTAAGCCGCTATATAAAATCAAACCAACTTCGTATAGTTGAGACCAAGCAACTAAACCTATAGTTCACCTAGTTTCCTCAGTATCCCTGCACCTCCAACTCGCAGTAAGTCACGCACTTGGAACAATTCCTTTGGTTCGTATTCCAAACAGTAAAGGAACAACAAATCTGTTCGGTAACAACTCTTTTCAAACAAAGTGATATGAGTTTGACAAAGGCTCTTCCGTTTAACCAATAAACTCCTTTGTCGGGTCCTTAGATCAATCTCTCAACAACTACCGAAGTAATTGTTAGATTATGCAATCAATACTATTAATCACAAAAAAGTGTATTGATGCCGATCTACACAACTAATCAATCTAATCTATCACAAGGATAAACCGATTATAGTTGGATCCCTTTCCAGTCGAAACAAGTATTGTGCACACCAAAGATTATGAACCTAAAAAGTCTTCTTGTCTTAAAATCTTCTTTAATCTTCAATCAGCACCTGCACACAATCAACTTGAATCTCTTGTGATCAATCACATACAGAACGGAGTATGTTAACAATGGATTATCACAAGACGTCTTTAGATCTACAAACAGTCTAAAGATCCCCGTCGAAACTTCGATCTAGTTTGCGTGAATCTTTTATCGAAGAGAAGATTCTCAAGCATAAAAAACTAGGTGCAATCAAAGTTCAACCACCGTTAGTCAATCAAATCAATCGAAAACTAAAATAAACTGCAATTATCTAGTTTCCCACCAACGGTACTAATAGAGCTTCTCAATCCCAAAGAAGTCTTTAAACTAAGTGGCCATAAGAGATTTCGCCTAATTAGGTTACTTTCCTCTCCGAATAGGCGGCTCCACCAGTAACAACACAACTGAGGTAGTTTTTCTGGCTCTGAGGATTAGTTTGCTAGGAATGCAAACTTAAATATTTATAGACAAGGAAGTTTGGACACCAAGGAATTTCCAAAACCGAATATTCTCAAAGATATGCAATAAACACAAAATCGGTTTTCATAACTCCTGGAAATGCACTGTCCAAATATTAGCCGAAATCCCAATAGAAAAATCTATAATCAGTAAATGCACATTACTAATTATTATTTTCTAAAGATATGCATTTAATTGCTGGAAATTAAATAGCATATAAAAACTAAGAAACCTTAATTAAAAGATTCTCAATTTATTTCGATCCTGGGATTCTCCTTTAGCTATTAAGAAATATCAGATGTTTAAAGTATGTCGACATCCTTACTTTGCAAGCCCTTTTTCATACTTACAATCTTGGAAACGATTTGCCACACTTCCAAACAAGTTTAAAATTGGTTCGTCTGAATTCCAAGAACTATGTGATTGATTATCCTATCAAATCACCAATCATGGATTTAACGGTTCTACCAAAACAAGTTTCGGTTCTACCTCCATGTGAGTACTGTGCATAGTCACGCTAGTTACCAAAACTCGGTTGACTAGGTACTAGGATCGGTTCCCCACAACTTATGGTAACTACCTGTATTCGGCTGCACATGTCCATAGGATCGGTTCCCCCAAAACTACAAAATTGTTGCACATGTTCATAGGATCGGTTCCCCCATCTACTAAAAACGTGTTGCACCTCTTACAAGTATCGATTCCCCTCTTGTAAATTTGTTACACCTCTTACTAGGATTGGTTCCCCAATGGCTAGATAAAAGTTGCTATTTACAAGGCATCGATCATACCATCTTGAGTGATTACTTAAGATCGGTTTCACTAATAAAAGTCATACCAATACATAAGTCAGGCCTTGTGAATAGTTTTACCAAGATACATAAACAAGTTTATGAGCGGTTATACTAAACACACATATTGGTAATTCAAAATAGATTTGCAATGAATAACAATACCAATAAGCCTAGTGATTTCCCTTTCGATTCACAAAACGAGTTTATTAACTTACTTCCTTTAAACGAATGTAAAACATTGTTTCCTAAGATGAAATCTTCACTCATACCCATACATAATCACAATAGCATTCATATGATCATGTTGGTGTCTTATATACAAAGTTTAATGGTTAAGCAATAAACCTCGTATTGTATTCCTTAATACTATGTCTAACTAGAGTATCATACACAGCTTCGCAGTTATATTTTCAATATGCACGACTTGAAAGATACGTTAGGGAATGAAACATTTCAAGTCAAATATTACTAACCTCAAGAGGAAGGATGATGTTGTCGTTGTAGCTCCATACTTCTTCACATTCTTCAAGTCTTCGTGTAATACTTATAAGTCTCATATCTTAACACTTTCAAGCTAACCTATACAAAGTTGACTCTAGTATATAATCAAGCGACTCTTTAAATGAGTTTTGATTCACTAAAATATGACAACCAAACTTGACATACCAACGCTTGGTGGGTTCAATCGAGCTATGCTCTAACATAAACTATTTAACATAGGTCAAGCTTCTACTTGCAATCACACAAAGGTTTTGAATACAATTGGTAATCACAATATGCTACTTATGACAAGGTTCATCAACAATTACGTATCTCAAAACCCTAGTCTATCTATAGATATGAATTCATGGTCATTTAGTAGCGCTCCTAAACAAACAGTCATACAATCATACGCGATAATAAATAGTAGAATAAGACAATAATGATTTGATTGAAATGACAAACCAATATATTAATGAAGTAACATGTTTATGATATCCGACTACATCCTTAACCAATATGGAATGTTTAGGTACTCATGGATTTCTCAAAACCCATGAAAAATATAAAAGAAAATAGGTAAGCAAACCCTAGAATCGTGATTGTCAATCGCAACTCCAAGCCCTAGCTCTTGTTCTTCTCTTCCCCCCAGAGTATATGATATAAGAATAAAATCCCCGAGATACTGTCAAACTCTCCCTTAAATAGAGTTTCCAAAAGTAGACGTGCCTTTACATGAATCCCCGTCCAAACAGTAGCCAAAAGCTAGCCTAAACACGCATTACCAAGTCCGGCCGTGTAGAAGTCTTCTGACCAATCATATGGGATGCACATTAAACCAAGCCCATTACCTGTTTCAATTGTCAGTTCCAGTTAACTGAAAATTCATTCTAACTCCACTCCTCTCCACGGATAGTGCTCCTCCCGTGAAATTTAAAAGTCCCTGGATTTTTGTTTTCCGATGATTAACTCTCACGGACACTTCCCCCTCTATGAAGAATCAATTCTTATGACTTTTTTGTAACTCTATCAATTGCTCCCGCGTTCACCAGAGTCTCCGTGAGAATTAAAAGTTCCTGAATTTTTTTATTGTCCGGCAGTAACTCACGTATACCAGGATGTCCGTGAAAATTATATTTCCCTGGATTTTCTAAACTCATCCAATTTCCCACGGTGATACATCCTTTAGTGAAAAATAAATCTCCCTAAGTTTTCTTAACTTCGACCTCCACTTTCTATTCAATCGACTCCAACCAGCAACCACTCTTCTTCATCTTCTCCATTACCTTTTTATTCTCGGCCATACTGCTCTCTTCTCTGTTTCAAGTCCAACTCCTCTGAGAACTCTATACAACCAGAGCAACACCGTTCATCAATGACAGCATCTTCGTATCTCTGTATATATTATCACTATCATCAATCATATAGATCCATCAGTTCAGCTCCATCTTGTCCCTGACCTCCATCAACGACAGCCACATTCGACCCAAACCATCACCAACAGCGTCTCCTCGATTCAGTTTTCTTCCCTGCCAATCACCAATATCAATGCCTTTCTCTTTTCCATTGCCGGTCCTAACAGTGGCATCATCATCAGCTATGTTCTCTAACTCGAGCTCTATCAATCACTGCAGCAGCAGAAACCACAGCGTCTCCCTTCTCGTTATTCTTCTTTCCTTTGCAGCCAGCTCCTACGGTCATTAATGGCAACATCATCATCATCTTATCCCTGCTGCTTGATGCGTGTCGTAACCACAACAAATTAATTAATATTTTTCCACTTAATTAACAAGTAATATAGTGTAGTCAAGTTCGTTCCCACGAGGAGAAAGAGGTTTTAGTTGTCTTATAATGTCACAAAAGGGGGCGAGTTTTTGTTTTAGATTTTAAAAGCAAAAGAAAGCGACTAAAAGTGTAAGTTGAAATCAATGAGAGAAATTAGATCAAGGAATCCTTCTTCGTTGCAAAACAATGGATCAAGTTATGTTCTTTTCCACTTTATTAGTCACAGATTATCACCGACCGTAGGTATAGCAGCTAGATAAGTGCTAACCCCTAAATCCCTTGTATCACCGGATACGGAAGTTCTCGACTACCGGATTCTATTTATAAAACCACCTAGTAGTAGGGCTGCACATGGGACGGGACGGTACGGGTTTTTTCCTAACTCAGTACCTGTACCTCCATATGGCCGGTACCTGTACCTTGTACCTTTACCTGTACCTATGCAATATGGGACGGGACGGGACCTGTACCTGTTTAACTCGGTACGGGACGAGACGGTACCGGTTCTTTACCCGTAGCGTATGTAAAATTATAAAAAAGAAAATAAAACAAAAAATCTTCTAAGTTCTAAGTTCAAATGAAAGTTATAAACCACACCAAAAATTCCAAAACCCTAAAATCAAAAACCAAAAAATTACAATCTGTTTCACATCTAAAGAAATCAACAAAAACTAAATAGAAATGAACAAAAACTAATTAGTTTTCAAAAACCCTAACTATTATTAGACGTTATTACTTGTTGCTCGGTACTACGGGTCGGGACGGAACGGGAATAGCCTAGAACCGTTACTTGTACCTATTCTAAGCACGGTACGAGTTATTTGTACTTGTACCTGTCCCGTATGACCGCGGTTCCGGGACGGTACCGGGACGGTTCCTGCGGTTCCGGTACGGTTCCACGGGACGGGATGGTTCATGTGCAGCCCTACCTAGTAGTAGATCACTCGAGATGTAATTTAGTTAAATGCATTAAGATTCATGAATTTATTAGGTTGATATTAGTAGTTAGACTCTTAGACCAAGGTCCACTTGCTAACGTTGTTTTCACACACAATTGCTCCACAGAATCCCTCCGCAAGGTCTCGTGTTTTCTACTTATGTAATAGTCAAGAAACGATTACTTATCCCCTAACTTCTACTAGCTTTAGATTGAGTTAACAAATGGATTTAGCGTGCACTCTAAACAACCTATCAAACAATCATAAACACCCATATTAGTAAAAACAAACGAAAATCATGTGAAAACTTCAAAGTAGATTTAAAACAAAACTCAAAACATGTTAAGAACTAGGAATTCATCCCCAATTAATAATAAAATTAGCTACTCATGGTTTTGAAGTTCACAAAGAATAAA
>JAJJMB010016680.1:760881-892855 GCA_023531105.1 Papaver atlanticum | reverse complement strand
CTTTTTCTCCAAATGACTCCAAAGTACCTAATAACTCAAAAACATATGTAAAATACATAATTCACAAGAAAAATAGCAAAGAAAGCATAACCAATAGATATTAAATCAAGGTGTATTCTACACCTATCACTGCTCGTGCGAAGAGGATGATGACAATGGTGCCCCGAGAGATGGACCTGGTGCCTTTAGCAAATCCCTTCCACTGTCAGTTTACCGAGACTGACAGTTTATTTCCTGTTCCGCGGCTTCCCTAAGTAAATGTGCTGCCTGTCTTTAACAGTTCTGTGCTGTCTCACTTTTGCGACAACTTTGACTTGCTTCAACCGCTTCTAACTTCTTCATATGAGGTCGGAATGACCTCATTCTTTCTCTTTTGTCTTCGTCTTTCGTCCTCTTCAAGGTGATGCAAAGAAATCTCGGATTTGAGCTAGTTCCACTTCCTTTTGGTTAAGATAACCCCAAACACCTAAGAAACTCAAAAACAACAAAATCAAAGCATAATGATACAAAAACTACCAATAAAGCAAAGCATTTGAGTACCTAACTAGTGCAAATAATGCACCTATCAGTTAACTTGTGGTAGGCCAGAGTCTGTAGCGGCTTAATACAGTGTGGTGTTCAAATCTGGACTAGGTCCTGGGGTTTTTCTGCATTTGCGGTTTCCTCGTTAACAAAATTTCTGGTGTTTGTGTTATTTCTTTTCCGCATTATATTTTCTATATAATCGAAATATCACAGGTTGTGCGTAGTTCAATCAATTAGATAACCTAACCTTTGGTTGTTGATATAAATTGATTGACACCTGAACATTGGTCTTTGGGACCGTTCAAGTTGTTTCACATAATAATCAGGCTCGCGGATTTCTATCTGTAACAGAGATACAACTCTTGGATATATTTCCATTGATTGAGTCTGACTATCTAGTTGATTCTCTTGGAAATATATTGGAGTTTGTCCATACAGATTGCCTAAACGAAATATTGGTTGAGGTTGTTAGACCCCAGCTTTTTCACTTGGTACCCCCACGTTTTCAACCATAATGATTTAGATACTTTCATAACTTAGAAATACCAAGTTAGTAAACCTTCAGGTTAAATTTTGTTTACAATTTCTAGGAATGTTTTTGAGTCGCATTATTTTCTTCTCATTCTTTAATTTGTTATTGTTTAAGTTCTGTTGGATACATTTGCAAGTGTAGGGAAACGTTAGGTTTCCTAGTTTGGGTCAATTTCTGTAATAATATTGGTTACCTAAATTGACCATGGTTTCTTAGTTGTGACGATTTCATAATACAATGAGGATAATACTTGGGAATCAAGTTTGTGACTCCTATATAAGGAGGTCTACGCAATGTGTTTAGTAATGGAATTTAGACAGAGATGTGAGGGATTCATCCCACCTCTTGGGGTGGTATGTGAGATACCATTAATGGTGGAAGGAGTACATCATTATGGTACTTATGAAGTACTTATCGATGTTGGGAGATATGTTGTTATGGAGTATTCACACGGAGATGTTGGTAAGACATCGTCTACGAGGAGATATAAGTTTACAAAGATATCCTCGTTATGGAGAAGATCATCTTGGTGGTGCTGGAGTGAATTATTGATGTTTGAGTATAAGGCGTCCATGATAATTTATGTCAGGGTGTGCAGAGAATATCATCTCGTTGTGGTAGGTAATGTGGTAAACATTATCTCGTATGGGTGAAGACACTACTTTGGATTCATAAAGCATTTGTGAGAGTTCTTGTGTTCGGTCATGTTGTGGTGAGCCGATAGATTGATTTAGTCAATAAGAATGTGTAATTCTCAGTTGTTGATTCTATAATAAATTAAGAGGTCGTAGCCGTCTCCGTGGACGTAGGCATATTTCCGAACAACGTTAGATCTGTGAATATTTTAGTTGTTTTTTATGAGTTGCATATGTGTGGTTATCTTTTTTATCATCTTACCCTAGATCGTATTAAGGTTCATGGAGCAATCAGAGAGATCAAGTATTTCTCGTTGACTATCTGTATCCGCAATGTTATCATATAGATAGTTTTGAACCCCGATAATTAGCATTGGAGCATTAGGTTGGATGGAAGGTTTAGAGAGAAAAGTTTGGGGTTTTCTGGTTGAGAGAAGATCTTGAAGACGAAGGATTTGATTTCATCAAGTATGTGAGGATTTGGTGTTACAACTTCTGAAGATACAATGTTTGATGTTATCAAGTATTTGTAGGATTTGATTTCATCAGTTGGGATACAAAAGTAAAGTGTACTTGTAAATGAATAATATTATATCAGGTGATCAGCATTCGATTCAGTCAAGATGGATGGTCTTGATGTTTGTGATGCTCTATGTTAGAGGTTTGACATTGATACTTAACTTGCAGCATAAACCTTATGCATGGATTCAAGTAAGTTTTCTTTAACCATATTATAAAGTTAATAAGCTTAAGTGATTGTGCTCTGTACTTCGTACCATATGGGATTCTTGTGAACTGTTTGAAAGATCCGCCTAGATCATTTTTCATTTAATTAGTGTTTGCTTGGCAAGACACAATAAGGCAAGAGTATCATAGTTGGGATGCAATTTTGTTTGTATGTTTGTAGAAGTAAAGAAGGAAATATTAGCAGGACAAAAAGTCTCGTTATTGTTCCAAACCACGGGAAATAATAATTGGTTATCAATCGTCATCATTTGGATCATGTTGTTGATTTTCTTTAACCTGAAGTTGGAAAATGTAAAAATGAATTCATACTCTTTTTACCTTAGTTATTTGTTATAACGATTTGGGCGAATCCTGTAAGAGGTTTCGTTTCGGAAGTATTGATCGTTGGTCAGAATTTGATACGTTCCAGTTATGAAGAGTTTGAATTTCAATCTGGGTATTTGAAGTTTGTGGATACAAATTATTGCAGGATAGTGATCGTTGGATGAGATGTAATATTGGTTATAATGGAGTTATACTTTCTTATTCTTATACAAGAAGCAGTTTGTCGATACAGTTTATAAGTTTTTTTGTCTGTGTTGAGTTTGACATTATCTCATCGAAGAACAATATTTTTTTGGAGTTTCTCTCGTACTATTTCCAGTGGAGAAGCTTGATAGTTTGTGATCTTTTAATTTTTGTCGATGATATTCTGACGAAGAAATGTTGGGTGTGAACCATTTGAAATCATCGGGAAAAATAGGTTGGTCTATTGTATTGCTGATACGTTCATACTTTGGTAAAGACTCGTTATGAGGAATTAATCAGGTACTGCTTGGACACTTAAATAATTTAAAAAATAAAGGTATAGTACTATAGTGTGTGCGTGTGTGGTGGTGTGGCTATGTAAGCTAGTGCATACTACTAGAACAAAACACGGTGCATGAATTTGACATGGCTGCGATTTCCATGTGTATTTCCATCAACCTTTATTATCTATTAGTTGTTTGATTTCCTGATGAACATGTGAGATTTTCTATTGGAGAGAGCCACATTACAACAGTGATTATATTTGAGGGATTGCTTGTCTCTTACGGTTATTGAAATTATGATTTCTATAGTGACAGAGCCTATAAAGATGAAGGTAAAGATTTATTTTGAGAAATTTGGTTCAACAACGATAAAGTTTCAGTCAAGTTATTTTCTCTACGAAGCATGGGAAAGTAAACACAATAACATTTTGAATTTCTTGGAGCTTGAGGAAGTTACTAAAGGTTTCAGATTATGGCTTGGTGTGATTGGGTATTTGTGTGGAGGACATATTATTAGATTTCGCAACATCGGTGTACGTTTGGAGCAAGATTGGGAAAGAGATATGCATAAGACAAAATGTGTGATACTATGCATTATTACGACGGTAATAATGAATTCTTCAACGTTAGTCACAGTTCTATCTGAGTTTTAATTGTGTTGTAGTTTGACTTTCACGAAGTCGAAACTACATGCTTGGTTATAAATTGATAAAAGAATAGATTGATAGTTTTGTTAAAGCCCGTCAAAAGACATTGTTATCGAAGCCTATTGCGTTTGTTGAGGCGGCATAAAAAGATATGGTGTGTCAGCTTTCGAAGTCTCTATAAAGCTAGACAAATTTTTTGGTATGTATGTAGTGGTTGAAGATTTGATGAGATTTTATGGATGAGTAAAATTCAGTTGGTGATATATGATCGTAGAATCATGATCTAATCGGAGATAGGCTCGGGTAAAGCAAGATTCATAGTGATAAGATGAGATCGAGATGGCACATAGTGACAATAATTTATAGATTGGTTGTAGTTGGCGTGCAGTTGGAACCATGCTCAATATGCATTGATACATACAAGATGGTTTGTTCTTGGAAGCTTACACGAAAATTGGGTTTATTAT
Organism: Papaver atlanticum; assembly: GCA_023531105.1. Lineage (NCBI taxonomy): Eukaryota > Viridiplantae > Streptophyta > Magnoliopsida > Ranunculales > Papaveraceae > Papaver > Papaver atlanticum. The sequence continues at coordinate 888,511 of JAJJMB010016680.1, read as the reverse complement.
ACACTAACACTAAGTATCTCGTTAACTCCTTTTAGTGGACATGCTCGTGAAGAAGAGCAAGTGTGTGATCAGTTATTTGAAGATGCAATTGACTTTGCTAGAGTTTGGAGATGAAGATTATGGTTCTACTAAGCGTGCTTAGGCAGACACTTAGAGGCCACTACGGTAATTTCACATGGTAATCGAGTGGTTATGGATGCCATACCTCATGGGTATGGTGCATAACTTAGAGTGAGTGGATTAAGTGTAGCGGAACATTAACTCAGGTAGAGCAAGACAGGCCATACGGAGATGTGATCGTATTACGAAGAAAGTTCGAAAGGGATAGCGAAGGCACGGGGCGCATATGACTGTAACTAAGTTCGACGGTAGCATAAGGACAATTATCGTATATGGTTTGATTGAGTTGGCATGCAATATACCTGAAGTGGTGTGCCAATCAATGTGGAGTTGTGAACATCATGAAATAAGGTGTATCTTAAAATGTTGCATAGTGGGTGATCATAAGATGATGGTTGGTAAAATGGTCTAGAATTTTTCACCAAGGTGGAGATTTGTACAATCACCGATAGGTTGGATTGTTAAGTCTTGAGTAGGTGACGTTCAAATTTTAGTTTGCTCTCTTCTAATGGAGTTCTACAGAACAAGTAGGACGAACTACGTTCAGTTTTATTCCTATTGAGGATATGCAGGCAGCCACTAATGGTGCAATCGATTTTGGGAAAATGAAAGGATAACAAGTTTATCGTCTCATGCATACATGCATGATCCGAGGTGGAGAATTGTAGGGAAACGCTGGGTTTCCTAGTTTGGGTCAATTTGCATAACAACATGGGTTACCTAAATTGACCATGGTTTCCTTATCCAAGGAGGACAATACTTGGAAATCAAGTTTGTGACTCCTATATATGGAGGTCTAGGCTATGTGTTTAATAATTGAATCCGCAATGGAATTTTTGACAGATATGTTGTTGGAAGATATCATTAATGGTGTGTGAGAGATCATTAATGGTGGAAGTAGAACATCATTATGGTGCTTATGGAGTACTTATCGATGTTGGAAGATATGTAGTTATGGAGTGTTCATACAGAGATGTTGGTAAGACATCATCTAGGAGGAAATCTTCATTTACGAAGACATCCTCGTTATCGAGAAGATCATCTTGGTGGAGCTAGAGTAAATTATTGATGTTGAGTAGAAGGCGTCCATAATAATTTACGTCAGGGTGTGCAGAGAAGATCATCTCATTGTGGTAAATAATGTGGTAAAAATTTGTCTCGTATGAGTGAAGACACTACTTTGGATTCATAGAGCATTTATGAGAGTTCTTGTGTTCGGCCACGTTGTGGTGAGTCGATGGATTGATTTAGTCAATTAGAATGTGTAATTCTCAGTTGGTGATTCTATAATGAATAAAGAGGTCGTAGCCGTCTCCGTGGACGTAGACATATTTCCGAACCACGTTAGATCTGTGAGTAGTTCACTTATTGTTTATGACTTGCATCTGTGTGGTTTTCTTTCTCCTCTTATCATCCCATATCGTAGTAAGGTTCATGGACCAATCCGAGAGATCAAGTGTTTCTCATTGGCAAATTTGTTTCCGCAATGTTAGCACGTAGATAGCTGTGAACCCTGACAATTAGTTTGGTACAACGAAGGTATCTAAGGGCCAATTGTCCCAACAACAAGTGCTCGACTTATGAGGTATGATGAAGTAATTAATCTGAGTTTTCATTTAAATATAAAGAGTCTAAAGTCGATACTTCAAACATGTTTGTTGATGATATACTAATTTCATCAGCTTAATTGAGAAGAGATGCCCACTTCAAAAAACAACCATTATTCTCAAACTGAAGAGAAAATTTTGTGAAGAGCTATCTGTTGATCTCAATCATGAATTACAAGAAAATATTTGTGCTCTAACAGTCCTACAAATAAAGTACTAAATATGGATTATGCTGGATTAAAAATCTCAAAGCACTTGAGCACTCTTGACGAATCAATGGCTGATTTCGAAGAAGAAAGGCAATCTACTCTCGAACAGCTAAAGGCATTAGAGGAGAAACTTTTTACACTGGAAGACGATGAACAAGAAGAAGAGGAACAATTATTTGAGGTACAAAATACAATGGGCATTTATTAGGATAGACATAACAGAATCTAGTGAGAATCATGACAAAACCCGAAGAAAAGATCTTCAACGATCACTCTAATGATTAATATAAAAAAATCAAATCGAGAGAAGATTATGGTTAATCTGAGCTAGATGACATCACAAAATACCATATGCTTTGCCTTGGTGCTGCTAGATCTATTTGATCCAGCAATGCTAGAGAAAAAAAATTCCACTAACTAGATAGGGTAATTAGATATACCAACTTAACCTCTCACCCACGGTATAATGCATTATCGGCAATGGTCAGGGGCTGGTTCAGAGTTCAAATCGTATGGTTAAACCGCTTTGTTGTAAATTATGACAAAAATAGATAAATAACAGAAGATTAATAATGGGTCATTGGTGCCGCAGATCACTGATGCTGGGACGGCTGTTTTCTAAACATTACATCTATTGCCTAGATTGCTCTTTCTATCCATCCATCCTTATGGAGACTACTACATTCGACGATACCACAAGGAAGTTGCAGACGGATATATAGCTAGGTTGGTCACTGATTATAAAGTTTACAATCCCCTTGACCGTGACATTGTGTTTGCTTTCTCCTTTTGATCATCGACAACAATGTCATCACTAGATATATTAATTGGTGTACCTGTACACGTTATGGAATACTATTGCCAATTTCGCAAGCATACAGTAACAAGTGTGATCACTGTGGTCGGCTAGTCCTCTCAATCCGTGTCCCGTTATTAAGGTTGGTGACCAACCAGGTTCTGCGCTAATTTTCCAATCTCTCCTGTACCCTTGGTAAAAGTTTGTTTCAACCTTTACTTTTTATCGCAGCTTGGCACTATCGCACTGAATTTGCTCTGATAGTTGAGTCTGGCACTAGGCTCACTCTGAAACTAGATCACCGGTCAAACTCAGTCAGAGACAAAGTGGAGCCTGCATGCATCAACGACCTGGCTGGGTCCATGAGCGTTGAGGTCTATTGTGACCCATGAGATAGAACTAGTAGCGTTGAGGTCTATTGTGACCCATGCCAATCCAGAATAACATGTGCGCTTACGCGTGTTTTCTAAGAGGAGCCTGCCCTTCTCATGATCTTATTTTTGGTGGGTAAGTGAATCATTTTGTCTCGTAAGTATCAACCCTAAGCTTTTTTTTTCTAGGTAACTTTAATATATTCACTCCCCTCCGTAAAGCAACCATGCCATGGTCCCATGGCAGCCTTTGTACCCAAAAGGTATTATTATTTCTTTCTCTCTTTTACTAGTTAATATATTTTTGTGACTATTCCCTCCTCCACTCTCTCTCACTTCTTTTTCTCCGACAAAATCATCGAGAATAACTCTTCTCTGCTCAGATCTATCCAAAAATGGACTAAATCTGAGCAGATTTCTTCTTTATTCCTTGTTTTATAGGTTAGCTAGTAGTTTAGTGTAGTTTTTATTATGTTTCCGACTTATCTACACCATTATGGTGGTTTTATCTACTCTTTTGAGGTTTATCTTCGTTTTAATGGCGATTCTTGGTTATTGGGTTGAGTTTTAAGATCAATAGTGATGCTCTCCATACTCTCCAACGGTGAAATTTTCATCTTGGTTGTCCCGGCGACGGAATCTTCATCATCAACTTATCCGGCGATGGAATCTCTATAGGTGGTCTTTTTGACGACGGAAGCTTCATCACTAGTTACAAGAGATTTGAGCAAATCACTCCTACTTTGGGAGCACATCTTTCTATAGAAGAAAAACAAACTAAATGGTTGGAAGTTAATTCCGAGAAAAACCATCCTTCTTCCGATTTAATCGGATCTTATTCATACTTGTATTTGTCTTACTCCGGTAATCCTTCTCTTTCTCTTGTCGGATTTCTCAGTATTGTACTTTTACGGTATGTTCTTGTTACTTTGTATTTTCTTATTTTCGATCTTAAACTCATTGTAACCTCGAATTTTCATTAATGAAAAGGTTCCTTGTTTATCAATATATATATCTTTGTGATGTATATATATATATATATATATATCTTTGTGATGTATTTATATCAGTAAACTTTCACTTTCATGTACTAAGTACTTGATATTTTATTTTTAATTAAACCAAATATTATTTAATTAAAAAGTTAGTTTGCCCCCCTTGTGACACAATCTCAGCCCCATCCACTTCGGCTCCCTTGGCTAGGTTACCCATAAGGCTCGCTGGTAGGCTAGCTCAGCAACCTGTTCAATTAATGTAGTAGTATGTTGTTGGAGCTTAGCTTGTTAGGCTTCCAATTAGTTAATATAATACTCTTTATCCAATAATAACAAAAAATTAAATAATAATATCTTTTTCATTTTCGACATCAAATTTGTTTCATTTATAGATAGAAATGGATTTTATTATCTTGTGCATGAATGTACAAAATAAGAGTCAGTTATTAGCATGAAAAATTATTAATTATTAAAATAAAATAAAAAACTGGATTACTGCTCAGCAGTGGGGGACGACCGAATTTTCGGTTGGATTTTGCAAGGGAAATGATTTAGCAACGCATATATCTGTTACTAATACGTAACACATGATAAATTTTGGTTTAATTTGAAGCAATTGAGTTAATCCAGTTTGATAGAGTTCAAATATGATTGGGGACACCAATTGTTCGATTATCAAATCAATTTTGGAATAAGATGATCAATTTCATCTGAATCTGAATCTGATCGAATTCAATGAAAAAAGCTGTTGCAAATTGTATTAAGCCACGATTTTTAGGCCGCAATTACGGATAATCAGTTCGAGTTTTGATCGATTTTACGGCGGTGCTTAACAATACTTGGGGATGATAACTCTCCGATTATCGAACCAATTTTTATCCCCTATAGTGAACACATAGAAAGACTCTTCGGTCGTCCAAATATATTAGAGATGTTTATTTGCATTGGAGATTATAAATATTCATGGATGTTTAAATTTTTCTCTATAAATGCATTTTCCTTTATATTATAGATATTATCTCTGATATATTTTATTGTTATTTATTATTTTCAATACTAATGATTGATTCTTATCATATGCACAAAATAACAAAACCTTACTTGTAATTCTTCGTTACCCATGACTCACGGAGGAGTTGAGGGCAACTGTTCAATTAGTTGAGAAGATTTGTAAGACAGCCGAGGAGCGCAGGAATGGCAGTTGAGTGGAAAACATCATTACCCAAAACCCCGAAAAGAAATAAGCTACATGAAGCTGGGTAATCATAACTATGATTAAACAGAAAAAAGAAAATCAAATTAATTAAGTCGCGACGCACTTACTATTTAATATTTTGTCCACCTTTCCTTAGCGGAAAGTGTATTTTGTTATCAATTATTAGGGTTCATCGAAATGCTGAGGCAGTTCTAAATTCTATTCCATATTATGGAGCTGAATGACTGGAAGTAGAGATCCAGCGTAGCTTGCCAGACCATTCGTACTCTTTTGTTTTGAGGGTGGTGTACGCAATGGAATGTAAGCTTTAGGGATTAATTGTTTGACCATGACATCATTCTGGACGACCATGACGAACATAATCCTATGTTAAAATTTACTACTTTTGAAACAGAAAATAAAATACTAAAGAAAAACAGAAAAATTCTGAAATTCCTAAAGTGGTTTGCTAAATGATGTTGTTTAAACCTCGAAATGCACACATGGGCTACAAGACTCATCATGCTTGCACACATAAATATGTAGCACATGATGTATTCCACATTCTTGTGTCGCAAGCGGATGGTATTGCGAAGCTACATGCGCAAAGGGCAAGTTGCCAGGTACTCAGTATACAATCATTCACATCTGTGTAAGTATAGAGATGAAAACTAAATTGGCGGTCTCAAATGCTAGTAAAAATTATTAGCTGTCAATATTTGACTTGAAATTGGCCAGTCTTTTGATTTTTTTACTCAGCAATTTAGTTAAAAGAAAATAAAAGGTTCATTTGCACCAGGGAGTTAAAATCTGTTTGTATTGTAATTCCTGCAAATTAACCACAATTCTATAAACTGTGGGTCTATTTAGGGCCGTTACCAGACGGAATGGATCTAGGAACAAGAGGACCTTCTAGGAGAGGCCTTCCCTTCTATCTCTCTCCAAGCATCCAAATTTGGAGATGCAGCAAAAGATGGACAGGGCTCAGATATTTGATTTCGGCCGGCATAGTTGGTTGGTATAGCCATGTAATATGAAAGTGGAAGATAAAGTTTAGCATTGTTTACCAACTAGCAAAGCTACATTAATAGGTTCCAATCCATCTAGCCCATAATGAAGGGTGGATATTGCCTTTTCACACTTACTAAAGTTCCTCAAGTATAAGTAAAAGTAAGAAATGGAAAAAAGAGAAAGTGAACCGAAGCCAAAGAAGCATAACTTTGGTTCTAGTAAATAGGCTGACAGTAGGGGACATCTAGGAGAATGAGAAAGAAAGAAGCATTCACACAAAGCAAACAAGTATCAAGACTCAAAATTTAATTCTCTTCTTCACCTGAATGTCTATTTTGTACTAAAGCAAAGAATAACAGATAGGAAAAAGATGAAAATTTGTCACAAACTAAAAATAAAAATTAAAAAAACAATAGAAAGATAAAGCTTATTTCACTCCAGTCTTTGTATTGGAGAATGGAAACAAACCCTTTCTTTAACTCTACTTTTGGTTACCAAATTAAACAACAAAACCCAAAATATTTACCCAATTTCTATTTATTTTTTACCATAACATTTTTTATTTATTCAAATGGAGCAAAGTCCTAGAAATCCAACTCAATTTTTATGTGATTTTTAAATCAACCTCGTGCCTGAACGTTTTGTCTGTCAGAGCCCCAAGACCAAATTATTTGTAGCTCAGAGACAGTGAGAGGAAGTGGGATTTGTTATTTTGGATATAGAGAGTGAGAAAGAGAGAGTACTGAGGTTATTTTATCTGGTGGCTTATTTTTAGTGCAAAATGTTGGTGTTGTTTTCATTAGAAGAGGAAGAAGATTATAGCAGAAGAAGACAATACAAATGTATACAAAAACAAACAGTTTTAGAAGACGAAGAAAGAATTTACAAACATTCCAAAAATAATACTAGTATGGTTTATTCTAGTTCTAGTTGCAGCAATTACAATATTCATCATAAAACTAGCCCAATCATTTCCATATTTGTTAGTTTTCTTCTTGTTTTTTCCTCAACAATTCCCATTGTTTTAGCAGAAACCCATGATCATAAAAATAATCAAACATTTAGACCACTTGAAGAATTACAAAAACTTAAGGCTATCAATGCTCATCTCAGGAAAATCAATAAACGTCCAATTAAGACAATTCAGGTAACTAATTATATATATCTTCTGTTTTCAAGATTCAATCAGATTTGGGCATGGGTTTGATTCCTTGTTTCTTGTGTGCAGAGCCCTGATGGTGATTTGATTGATTGTATTGTAACTCATGAACAACCAGCTTTTGATCATCCTAATCTAATTGGACAAAAACCTCTGGTATTTATACAATTTCTTAATTTGTCTTTCAAAATGTGATCGACTAGCCATATGGAGGAGTTTGATTATTTTTTTCCGTTTTGGGTGTTTGTTTTGTAGGATGCACCAGAGAGGCCACACGGACATAATCCAAAGGGAAGAGTATCAGAAAGTTTCCAATTATGGACATTTAATGGAGAAACATGTCCTGAAGGAACAATTCCGATTAGAAGAACTAAAGAAGAAGATATTCTAAGAGCTACTTCTGTGAATAGATTCGGAAAGAAGATTAGTAATCATTTTAGACGTGACTCTTCTAGCAGTGATCATGAGGTTAGTAATGGTTATTAGCTAAAAACAGAGAATAATCTGCATTACTAATTCTACAAACAAAAGGAGGTCTTGGTTTTGGATCCAAATTGTTCCAATTTTCGCCAAATCTGCTTAACAGATGAATGAGGAGAGTTTTTCTATTAACAAGTTCAGAAATTTTGTTACTTCATTTACAACAAAACAGTAAGTCTATCAATGTTAATTCCAAACTTTCATGGTTTGTTTCTAGCCAGCTATAAGTCTATAACTTCAACCAATTAGTAGTACCATAAATTTTCTGCAACAAGTACCCTCCTGCTTTACATTAAACTCTTCAACTAACACTAAAAGTATATAACTAATCTTCTTCTCAAACTTGTTTTTACTACGGACTATTTATTATAAGGGAGGAGGATCGGATCACATGGTGTAGATCTCACATCAGAACCAACAAAATATGTAAAATAAACATAGGTCCCCGTAAAAACTTTTACATATTATAACATTCTCAACGAAAATTAGTAACTCTTGAGATACCGGGATTCTAGGTATATTAAGATGACAGTGTCATATGGCGTGATTTGGTACATACTACTGTGCATAACAAAAACAATTTTGTTTTTTATTTATGGTATCTCAGCATGCAGTTGGATATGTAATGGGTGAAGAATATTATGGAGCAAAAGCTAGTTTAAATGTATGGGCACCAAAGGTGACTAATCAATATGAATTCAGTTTGTCTCAAATGTGGGTGATTTCTGGTTCATTCGGTGAAGATCTCAACACTATTGAAGCTGGTTGGCAGGTAATTATACATTTGAATTTTATAATATACTTGCCAGTTGAATTCAAAATTTTGATTTTAATGGAGGGTTTTATCTTTTATCTACCTCAGGTGAGCCCTGAGATATATGGAGACAACTATCCTAGGTTCTTCACTTACTGGACTGTAAGTATATATCTCACTTAGAGCTGGAACTTATTAAAAGATAATTCATCTCCACTTTTGTTTCTTGAAAACTATCTTGTATCATGGCTCTAATTTTTGTAATAAAAACTTGCAGACAGATGCATACCAAGCGACTGGTTGCTACAATTTGCTTTGCTCTGGTTTCGTGCAAACTAATAATAAGATTGCCATCGGAGCGGCAATCTCTCCCACATCGTCTTACAATGGCGGACAATTCGACATTAGTTTATTGGTTTGGAAGGTAATTTACAATTTCCGGATCAAAATTATTTAATTTTTATTATTAAGGTTAATACTTTTGAACTTTAAAAAAATAAATAAAAAAAATTCATCAAAGTAAACAAGGGGTAAATAGTTATAATTCACATTGTCTATTCAATACTGCTAACATACACTCACAGTTGAACCTTATTTGCCTGTGTTAAGAGTAAAGACCGTTATTCTAGTTGCATTCTGCAGTGCAGTCATGTTAGAGAGGTTTTTCGTACCTGAAATGACCAAGATAGCCTTATCCCTTTCCTCTTTTCTCTTGTATAAAATAAAATTAAGATGCTGTTCTTTTCTAACATGCGTGTAAAGAGCTGCCATGCTTCTTTTGCTTTTTGCTTTTCTATTTATTCCATCAAGTTTGAGGTAAAACTTGTCTTTTACCATTGACCAGAGAGTTTTTCATGTTAAGATTTACTAGTGTCATTCTAGGACTGTCAACAGACTGGTAATTCACCTCTGCACTCCAGAAAGCGTATATATGTCAAACTATATATACTTAACTTATACCAAATTTGCATTTTTTCAGGATCCAAATCATGGGAATTGGTGGCTTGAGTTTGGCTCAGGATTACTAGTTGGATATTGGCCAGCATTTCTATTTAGTCATTTAAAAGATCATGCGACAATGGTACAATTTGGAGGTGAGGTTGTCAATACACGACCGTCAGGGTTTCATACGCCGACACAAATGGGTAGCGGTCATTTTTCAGAAGAAGGGTTTGGAAAAGCATCATATTTTCGAAACTTGCAGGTTGTAGATTGGGATAATAGTTTGATACCTTTATCAAATCTCAAAGTATTAGCAGATCATCCAAATTGTTATGATATTCAAGGAGGTATTAACAGCGTATGGGGGAATTACTTTTATTATGGAGGACCTGGAAGAAATGTGAAATGTCCTTAAATAGAAAATATCTGAAAGGCGAAGGGGCTTCGTCAATTTCTTTTTACAAATTTTGGTGGGTAATTTAACTTTTAGATTACATTTGTTCTTCTCTTCTAATCCATTTTTTTTCCTTTCTATTACTATTTTTTTTAATTCCTTTCTTTTACTTTCTTTTTTCAATTTCTAACAGGTGATCCACTAATTTGTCACCTCTAGGGATGTATTTGTAAATTTGGAAAAAATGAAATAGTGAATATATACGTTGTTTGTGACTTCTATTTGTGTCTAATTGTACTCTGATTTCATTCATTATAATTTGTGATCGGAAAATATGTTTCTCTAGGTTTCAAATAAGGAAGAAAATATGTTTGTTCATGATTTCAAGCAGTATATAGTGTAAGAAGATAGATCTGTAATAAAATACACTTAATATCCACAAATAATGTCACAAGTATACACCCCCTCTTTTTTGGAGGGAAAAAAAAGAGTGACTAAATACAACCCATAAAACCGTTAAATACAACCTTTCTTCAAAAACAAAAATATTTGTTAACTGCATTTTAGTGGGTGAAAAAACCCGCTCTTATCTATCTTCTTGTTCTTCTTTTTATATTTTTATTCTGTTGTGTTTGATCCCAATCGGGACAAATACTCATTACCAATCATGTGGGAAAATCCTTACGACCAAGAAGTTAATTGGACATTTTCCAATATCAAAAGCAGAATTAATCAAGAATTAATTTCCTGAATTTTATTTTGATCCAACATCTTTATGTTGACACAATTCTTGTGATATTGCATACTTTCATCCACCAGTTGTCTTTGATTACCCAACTTATATCTTAATAAATGAAACTGGACATCTTTTCATAAGCAAATAAAACTCTTTCAATTTCACAACCCTAGATTTTTTTTCTCACTTAAAATCATGAAACTAACCCTAAGTTTTTTCACAAAAATTCCAAAAAACCCAAACGAAATGATTTTTGAACACAGAAAAATCAGAATAACTAATAAGAATTGAGAAAACTCGATCGTTTTTTGTTTGGTTTCTTTGTCCATGATCAACCAAATAAAATTTGTTTTTGAAGTAAAACAGGGTTGTTCACAAAGAGGAGTTTCTTTTACCCACCTAAAAGGAAGTTAACAAATATCTTGATATTTGGAGGCAGGTTGTATTTTATTTATTTTTGGGTTATATATAGTCACTGCCAAAAAAAAGTACTATCACATTTTCACTTTGTAGTAAATGGACATTTCAGAGTGAGATTTTCACAACCATTTGAACCTCAAGTTTGAATACAGTCTTAGAATATAGAATAAAAATGGGGAATTTAATAAACCTGGCTAATTTGGGGACTAGGCCAATTATTTGGGGCTTGTTACTAGATGACAAAAAAGGTCATTAGAAATGAATTTCACACAACCCCTTATCCAACTATTATCTAACTACCCATTTTACCCCTGATTAATTAGCGTTAATTATTCGTATTAGGTGTTAATTATGTTTTAGATGTGAGATCAACTAATGTTAAATCGATCTTCAAAACATCAAACAACCAAAAAAAATTGATTTTTTTCGTAAACAGTACCCAGAATAGGTTTACGCCCTCGTAAACCGATTATGGGTTGGTGTTTTCGAAATTAATAGAGGACTTCCAGAATCGTTTAAAGTGTGCATAGAAAAAATCTGATTACTACAATCGGGGTTTTTAAGGACATATATAAACCGATTGTTATCTTTCATAAGATTTTTTTTTTCATTCATTTCATTATCGTAGGAATCACGGATGCATTTAGCACATGCATCAAGCCTTTAAACCCCTAGGCGACCCTAGTGGACGAGTTATAGTCTCATGAGGGTTTACATGGAGGTCTACCCACAAAACCTACACAAAAAATTCTAAAACCATCAATCTTCGTCGGAGGAATCCGAGTCCGATTCACCAACCATAAAGTCCGGGCCATACTCCGGAATTTTGGATACCATGAAGTTATAGGTTGCATCGAATGCGAATGCTTCCCCCTTTTCCTCCAAGTAGCGCGCTTTCACGACTTCATGCTACAAAAACACAATACAAACTTACTTAGTTAGAAAAATACTTACAAATTGTTCAATGGCAAGCTAAAGTGGCTAGCGTTCAAAATCTGATGTTGGATAGATAAATAAGCAAGTATCGCACTTCCGATGACTTGGTTCCTAGCATGGATTTGTTGAACACTTCTTCCATTTGGATTCCCAAAATCATGCCTATATTTGTTATGTACCTTTGTCCAAAAGGTTTCGGCATCTACCCTTACAAAGGATTGATTTTTAATTCGAGTTTCCGTGTACCATGCTTTGGTGATGGATAGATCTTCATTTGAATCAAATGATGCCATTGTTGTATGTAGATGTATTGGGAGAGTTAGAAAGATTAGATTATGATATGAGCTTTGGAGACTATAAGTATATAGGTGTGTGTTGTTTTGTGGAGGTATGGAGTGAGAGGGAATATAATGAGCAATTTTGGGGCAAATGGGGTCCAAGGATGAGCTCTCTATATATAGAGAAAGGCCCCAACGGCTATTTATTATTTTTTTTGAAAAAGTGAAATAATTTGGAACAATCGGTCTTCTCGAAGGTCCATAAAATCCGATTGTGTTTTTATGCCACCAAGAATCGGTCTTTATTGTGACCAACATAAACCGATTAAAGACATGTAAAAAATTTGAATTTTCACCGACACTAATCGGTTTATATAAATGCACATGTGATCCGATTCTAGCTTGAAAAAGATACAGAAAAAACAGCATTTCTAAGGCATGAAGAATCGGATTATACTGACCCCACACATAAACCGATTTTCTGATGGACCCTCTACAATCGGATTATGTTGACATATCGAGTAGACCGATTGTGGGCATGTGTTTTGGTAACAGAATTGTTGAGCATGCATAAACTTGTTTTACGATACACATAATTATAATTAAAACTTTAAGTGCATTAAGTTTAAACCAGGATCATCCAAAATATAAACCTTAACCATCCCAAAAAATATAAATCTTAACCATCCCAAAAGAGTGTTAAAAACTTAAAAACTTAAACAACCAAGTCTTAAAACCTTAAACTTTTAATACCTAAAACTTTAACTTATAAATCATGGGGCACCAGCATCAAGAACAGCAGCTTTTCCATCAGCCATGGCTTGATATTCAGCCTTTTCTTCAAACATAGCTTCCAAATGTCTGTGGCAATCCCTCTCAGCTGAAATCAAATCCCTCATTCTCCTCGCGAACCTGATGACCTCATGGAGCTCTTCCAGTGCTAGCTTGTCTACCAGTGCGAATGCTTTCTCCAGACGGGCCTCAAGCCCATATGCAAAACTTGTATAGGCTTCTTTTTGACACGGGTTGTGGTACCTTGTGAATGTCCTCATGGGTGAGATCTCGAGAGTAAAATGCTAAGTGGTCGAAGTCCATATATACAAAAAAAAATAAAAAAAAATAAAGTTAACAATCGGTACATAATTAAACATATGTAATTCGATTCTCAACAACAAAACACACAGGAATGTCAAACATAAACAATCGGTTTATGTGATACATATATAAAAACTGATTATGAGATGAAATCTGAAGGGACAATTCCACAATCGGTACATTAACAAGCAAATAAAATCCGATTGTGGAAACCCAGAGTTCAAAAGAATTTAGTACCCAGAATCGGGTTATGCTAATGCACGTATAAACCGATTCTGGTGATGTCTTTTCATATTCTGATTCAGGACCCAAAATCGGTTTATGTTAATCATGATATAAACCGATTACTCTGCATGCTCTTCATGGACGAAGAACAAAACCCAGAATCGGTTACTCGATATGTCAACATAAACCGATTCTGGGTAAGATCAGAGATTTTGGTTTTCAAAAAATCAAAGATTTAAACATGTAAATCAATGAAGAAATGTGAATACTAGAACGGGTTGATGGAGATTTACCTTTTTCTTGGTTGGATCGAAGATCGCTGGAGAAGAGGATGAAATATTTTTTTGATTAGGGTTTTGAGAATTCGGAAAGATTAGGATGAAAATAGAAAGTTTTTCTGATTTAGGTTTTTATGTTTTTGGATTTTGCTGAAAATGGTAAGGATTAGTATTTATATGGGTTAGTTTTAGGAATTAATTTGGGGGTAAATTAGACTTTTTGAGAAATTTGGCACCCCATAGCCATTTGGTGGAGTGGGAAGGGAAATTTGATAGGCCCAAATAATTGGCCTAGGCCCCAATTTAGCCAGGTTAATAAAATGCCCATGTGGAAAAATGCAATCAATAAAATGCCCACATTTTTTTCTTCAAACTTTATTAATTGCCCCATGCCGTGACCATTTCCTTCCCGTTTTATTGAAAAACGGGTACCTTACTGAAAAAACGGGTAACAGCCGTTAGAAATCATGTGGCACTAAATCGGTCATGTCAAAAGACCTTGTAGCCCGTGAATCGTCTGAGTCATCCCGATTCGGAATAGTAAGTCAGTATAAACTCAACTTGACCCACTACATGCGAACATTCAATTTGTGACTCGATGTAAATCCAACCCGCTACTCATCGTTTTCCCGAATATTTCAGTCTTCGATCTAATCCATTCCAGGTATCAAAACTATTCTCATTCTCCAAATCAAGAAACAGAGAGATTATCTCACCATTAAAATACTCAATTCAATCCATAAAATCACTTCCTTATATGGTATTAGAATTAAATCACCATAATCAGAACCCTAACTTTACAATGAACCCTAATTTCAAAAATTATAAACCCAGACAACAAATTGCATCAATTGACAATCATGAATAATGAATCGATGTAAAATCACAACTACCTTGTTGATAAATTAGCAAAAGAAGTTGATATAGTTAAAATCCCCAATTTTTTTCAAGTAACTATACCAAATTAACATATCTTACAATTCAATTTCATCTCAATTCTTCTTCCAAATCAACATGCAGTTCAATCAATCAACAAAATCCACTAGAACAATCTCATACTTTAAAAATCTAACTGAATCAAGACCACTAAAACAGTGAATTGTTATCACTTATGTTATCATGTAGAGAAATACAACTAAGAAATTAGAAAAATACTTGGTTCATCATAAAAAAGAAAACCACAAAGTGGTTAAGAAGAAGATCTTCTGCCATGAATACTACTGTCAAAAAAAGGAGAAATCATTGGAGTTCTTCTCAACAAATATTCTAACAACACCCCTAATTTTCTTTGTCTGTAAAGTAAAAAAACGGAAGTTCATGAGCATACATCCTGATCTCTCATGGAACGTCTAGCAAAGAAGAAAAAAATAAAGTTACACTGAAAGAAAAGAAAAAAGAAACGAAGTGTTGTTTTGGTTTCGTCATATTCTCTAGGGTTTTAATTTCTCTTTAATATTACCATGAATCTGACTCGAAATGAACGGTCATTGTTCATTTTCTCTAAAGACCCAACTTTTGAGTCGTTCATTAGTTTTAAGCAGTTTAGTAATTGCACCCATTAAAATCTCATCTCGGCAGATGACAAATTGACTTAGTCCACGACAGTATACCGGTTTGATGGGTCGAGACGAAAAATCAAACGACATGCGCATTTAATAAATTTTGAAGAAAACGTGGTCACTATACATGGCCATTTTATTAATTTGCCCAATAAAAATAGTTTCAATAAGGAAAACGCTAGATTTATTTAGGATAAATCCTAGAGGGGAATCCCGTTAAATACAGTGATGATGACAATTTTACCTTTTACCATACTAATATCATAAGAGTTTCCTTTCTACCCGTTGAATCCTTATTTGGAATTTTCCTTGGGAAAATCGATCGGTAAGTCTAGCTGCTCCGTTTCAACAAATAAAAATTGCTTTGAAAACAATAACACCTGCCTAACTCGACAAATTTTGCCGAATTATTCGTGAATCAGTTCTTACCGTATAAATTCGGCGTCCAAATGTATCCTCGTTCATGAAACGCGTTTTTTATTAATTTTCCGAATAATGCCACGGTAAACGAAATATTCGCCCCTGCCCAGATTAATTTTTTAACAAAAATATGGTTAGACTAGAGGGACTCAATCCCTGACCCTTTGTGTACTTGACTACTTCCCAAATCATTGGTCTGCTCAATACTTGCTGAATGTGATTACATATGGAACTTATATAACGTGGTTACTCATAGTTTACTTAGAAAGATTACATTTCATAGTTGTATTAATTTCTTATGATTAACTCATTATCCCGAATTTTTTGTGCCGCATTTGTATATGGGAAATGCATTAGACGCGAATTGACGATTCCTGGATTTTTCCCTTACTCCGAATATTTGACCGCATAGTTGACCGAGTTTGCGTTTTACTTAGCCGACTAGTGCGCGCATTCCGCAAGACGAATTTCTGACTAGGCTCACCGCTATAATTTCTTCCATTAGACCATACCTAGATTATTATTTTTCATATATTTATAATATCTACTAATTTTATTGAAATGAAAGAGTACTTACATCCGAAAGCTACTGATTTTCTTCCAGCAGACCGTACCTAGATAGTCCAGGACCTTTTCTAGAAATTTTGCACTTATTATGGTCATACATAATTATGTTTTACGGGGATTTTTTTTTTAATGATTTTATTAGTTTCTCAGAAAGGCTTCTGTGTTAGTAGAATTTTCATTTCTTAAAACAAAAACAACCGAGTTTTTGATCAATTTTAATCTCAAGTTATAATTTTATTTAAATTCGTTACCATTTTAACTCATAAAGACTTTAACTGGCATTTAATAAGAAGACAAAATATCAACTTGTGATATCTTACCACTCATTCGCATATATATATCCCTCTACCTTTCATGGTCTCCAATAATCTGATTAGTATTCCCTTCGTCCCTAAATAGATAACTTATTAATTTTTTAATTTTGTTCCACAAATAGATGACGCATATCACTAGAAAAAATATACATGCTTTTTCTTCTATTCTCTAAACGATAAGAAACAAAAACCCTGAAAACGCCGCCGCTCAGATCTGCTCCTCTAGGAGTAGATCTGAGTAGCATTAACCATCACTGATATTCTCCATTGTTTGTCACCATCTCATCTGATTTTTTTGCTTTAATCTCGTTTACTTCCTCAATATTTTTTAGCATAAACTCTGTCTAAGATTTGAAATTGAATCTCGCTTGCTTAGATTTCCTTATACTAGTAGTTCTCTTTTGAGGGATTTGTTGTAGGGGTATCTATATCACCCGATTGCTTTTGGTTTGTTTCTTTTCTAATTTTCATTCCATGATGTGGATTATTTTCGCCGCAAAAATTGGTTCTACAAGAACGGAAGATTCAACAAAGACAAAATCAACATCAACTTCAACTTAAGCAGCAGCAACTAAAGAAGAAACAATATCAGCAGCACCAATCGGAACATCAACCGCAACAACTCCGATCACTAAGATACTGATTCAGACCGACTCAGGAACATTGACAGCAACAACTCCAACCACTAAGAGCCTGATTCAGCTGAAGAGCAGAGATCATGACATACAATTATTTTCAGTTCAAGTCTCCAAACAAGACCCAACAACAGATTACTCTCCGACGACTCAGTGCAACTCAGTGTTAATTAGCGGCTACAGATGTTCTCTATCTTCTCTTTTGGGGTTGTTTGATGATCTAGTTATAATTAGATCAAGTTCTGGTTCAGCTTTTATTTTCAGTTTTAGTTTTTTTTTTAATGGACTACGTTTCATGTATGGGTTCAGTAATTACAACATCAACAGCAACACCGGGTTCTCCAAAGTCAACATCAGATACAACATATTCACCAAAGACACCAACAAAAACTTCAAAGTTACCGAAGACACCAGCAACCATTCGTTCCAGAATACAAATTCTGATGAAGACCTAGACCGCCTCCGGAGATCGATTCCTTCCTACCGAATCAGATTATCTTTCTTACTTTTACTTTCAAAACACAAGATACAACTGGGTGGATCTATGGATCCTTTATTTCCAAAGTCATATGTTTTACCATGTTTTAGAAAAATAACCTGAGAAATTGTTGGATTTTCATATCCTAACATCTTTGCTGATTGCAGATTTGTTATATGGTTTGGTTATGCTACTTTCAACCCGAATCGGGCCATTTAAACAAGCTATGTTACTTAGATCGTATGAAATGGTTAGGATTCTACATTGGATTTTGTCTTGTAACTACGTTTTTAGGTGGCTTCACTATGTTGGTTGCCTGTTTTAAACTTTTTGTGATGATTGGAAACTTCCTGGTCAGTCCTGTAACTGATCACAATCCTGTATTCTATCCCGTATTTGAAACGAAGTATCTTTATCAATGTAACTGGTGATTGCCTCTTTTTCAGAAAAAAATCACTAAATTAGGGGATATTTCTAAAACTACTGTTTTAGTTGATTATTGTTAGTATAAAAAGTATGCATAATTTTATAGTCATGTTTATTTTCGTTGCATAGGTGTTTTAAAATGTTTTTCAATGATATAAAGTTTACGGATATCCATGATATAGTTTGAGAGATAAATCATGTCCAAATTTTACTAATTAGTATCTGTAAGGGTATAATTGTAAAAAATACTTAAAAATACTCCCCTCACTTCTTGCATTAAGAATCGTGCAAACTTGAACTAGGTCATCTATGAGGAAATATGTTTTTAAGTTCTTATGGAGACACCACTGATTTCGTTAATGCATTCACACTATATTTAGGCTAACCGACCGGAGGGCCCGGAGGGAGAGAGTCCCTTTTATGGCAACTTTTTTGCATAATGAAGCATAATGCAAATGTGCAATTTGATAAAAAAGATTGGAAATGGTTTGGTAGCCTGCACTTGATAATACCAAAATACCCCTCCCTTTTAGTCCAATTACTATAATTCCTTATGTATCCTATTTTTTCAGGGGTATAATTCGAAAAGCAAACTAGTATATAATATATCTAAAAATCCGTGCCTTGAAATGTTACAAATTGGGTCATGTTATCCTATGTACCCATGAATAGGATAAGAGGGTATTAATTACTATAATATTTTGTGATATAATCATTATTAAACTCGTGTATCAATGAAAAAACAAATTTCCGCTATTGTCCTAATGTTTCTCTTATTCTTTATGTAAATATAATTATGTTTTTTTTTGTTCTTTTGTTTGATCAGATCTCTTTAATTCTGTTCGTCTTCCTCTTTATTTATTTTCCAGACCGAAAGTCAATAAAACATATTTTGGTTGTGTTAGTGATTAGTATAAAAAGAAATAAAAAATAATAATTAATAAACTATGTATTGGACAATCCATAAACAAACTGAATTAAAGAGGAAAAAATATCAATCACATGATTCAAAATCAACAATCTTTATTTATATTTTTTTCTTCTGAAAGTAACTTTTGTTGTTAAGATCAAACATTAAGATCGAAAAATGCAAATAAAAAAAAAATCTAGAAAAAACCCAGAATATTGTGACCATAAACTGCTAAACTTCCCTTTAATATCACAAATTAGTTTTAGTATTCTTCCATCAGCTGTTTGTCTTTGTTGAATTCATGAGAGGGAGAAGATAGAGAAACGTGAGTGAAGACTAAAGAAAATGACGAAGTTTCATCTACCATGACTCTGTAAGGGTATTAATGGAAATATAGAGATATTTGCTAAAAAAAATATTAAATGATATTTAACCTTTTGTTTTCACGAAAAATGTACACTTTCAATACAAAAGTAATTCAATTAATGAGCTGTTAGACTATGCACGGATGCAAAGGTTAATATTTGCCTTACAAATTTTATATCGTTAGAAAGATTTTAAAGAAATCTACACAATGAGTACAAACAACAATATCAAATTTAGAGTTTTTACGAAAAATTCGGAGGTGTCTATCATTTTAGGCACAATTTTCTAAAATTGGATGCATAGCCATTATGCAAACCAACACAAAGTATGCATAACACATTATGTAACCATATTTTGGTTTATGCATCAACTAATTTTCCATTTCAGAAAAATTGATACTTTCACTCTGTTTTAGGAAAAGGGATACTTTCACTATGTTTTAGGAAAAGGGATACTTTCATTCCGTTTCAGAAAAAGTGATACTTTCACTCCGTTTCAGGAAAAATGATACTTTCACTTTTTCAATTTGACCTATTTTTAGGCAAAAATGAAACTGAAAGTATCTTATAATCTGAAACGGAGGAAGTATATGCTTAAAAATATCATTCCAACAAAAAAGAAGAAGATGCATAATGAATTATTGAGCCACCACAAAGGATGCATAACAATTTATACAATCGTATTTTGGTTCATGAATCCACTAATTTAGTTATGCAACCACTAAAACGGTGTATATGCCTCAAAAATAACAATCCAACAAAAAGAAAATGTATAACGCGTTATGCAATTAGTAGAGTTTCGTTTTTCTTCGGTCAGTCCTTCACACCGTGGCAACGGTGTTCTAATATTCCTTATAAATAGGAAAATACTCGGCGTTTTCCCCTCACTGCCTACATTCACACTGGTAGGGTGTATTTCCAAGAACTTCCCTAATTTACTACGATGTTAGATATTTGACGTTAATAATATGTTAATAATATAATACAATTTTTTTTCTTTCGTTGAAACATAATATAATACAATTGTGTTTACAGTTGATTTAATATTGATTTGGATCTAGAAAAGTGATTTGTATCTGGAAAAGAAGTGAGAAAGTAGTTTGATTGACTTGAACGATAAGTTGTGCTTGATTAGATCACTGCAGCTAAGAGATAGCGTACGTAGTCAACTCCATATATTAATTGTTATCAGTGTTAGTTAGTTATCATTGTTAGTTAGTTATCATTGTTTATTTACTTCAATCACAAGCCAAGCAAACAAGTGTTTTGTTTTTGATTTTGTGATGCTGGACAGACAGCGCGAGAGTTATCTTCTTCTTTGAGTTTTCTTTTCTTTAAATGCATGCAGGCAGCATGTATGTATCCATGGAATCTAGTCTTACCTTTATCGTAAATGAACCTATTTAAAACTGTTAGAAATATTGTCTCTGGGATATTATCTTAGAGATATTAGATATTATTTGATAGAATATTGTGTTATTATTAGGCATATATATTCTCTTATTTTCCTTTATGTTGTAATATCTTGTTTCCTTTATTTACCTATTTATGTGTATAAGAACAGACTAATTGTAACCTTTCATAATCAGTCAATAAGATAAACATATTCTCCAGAATATACATGCCATGACTATTTCTGTCATGGCATCAGAGCCTGGCAAGATCTAAGAAATCATCTTCCGCTGCGACACAACTCTGGATATCAAAACCCCACACTGCTTCTCGCCCTGATCAGAATACAGAAACCTTAGCCAGAAACCTTCATCAACATCTTCTTCTTCTTCAAGATGTCACGAGAAGACTATCAACCCATTACTACAACATTTGATGGAACAAATTATAATCACTGGTCCTTTCTTATGAGAAGTTTTCTCAAAGGAATGTGGAAATACATTGATGGTACTGCTAAACGACCAAACACTGCTGATACAAGGGTTAAAGAAAAAGATAAAGAGCCTGTAGGAGAAAGCATGGAAACCTGGGAAATCAATAATCATAGGATACTCACATGGATAAGCAACACGGTGACAACCTCCATAAGCATGCAACTCACCAGATTCGAAACTGCCAAAGAAGCTTGGGATTTTCTCTCAAAAAGGTATACCCAAATCAACTTTGCTCAACGTTATAAACTTTAACAACATATCATATCTCTTAAGCAACGACATGACCAATCAATTTCTGACTTTCATTCTGAGATGTCAGTTATATGGAATCAGTTAGCTCTTATGGAACCTAACTGGACCACATATATTGAATTATGGGAGAAATATAGGGAAGAATCACGACTAGTTCAGTTGTTAATGGCACTAAGAGATGAATTTGAAACTGTTAGGGCATCAATCCTTCATAGATCACCCCTACCAACTGTAGAGACTGCACTCTTTGAACTTATTACTGAAGAAACTAGGAAGCGAATCAAACCTGATATCCCTACCATACTAGCAGTACCTTCTCGAACAAGTTTTAACCACCATTTCAGCTCTCAAAAATATCATCGTGATACAGCTCAAACCGTATGCTATAGCTGCAAGAAACCTGGACATATAGCCAAAAATTGCACTTTACCACCTAGTACAGCAACATCAGATATGTCTCAAAGCTCAACTTCACAGCCTCATTGCAATTACTGCAAAGAACCTGGACATACAGTAGGAAACTGTACATCACCTTCATCCGGAACATGAGAGAAAAAAGAAGACAAAATGATGCTACATCAACATACAATTCTGCTCCATCCTTGTTAGCTACACCAGCAATTGAGAAAAGTCCAGAATCAGCAGCAATTACACAAACAAGTCTAGATGATATTCAAGAAATGCTCAGACAAGCACTTGGTAATAATAACTCAGCAGCTATTGCCTTTTTTAGCTCCATCAGGTATTCTTTCAACTGGCTGGTTCCTTGATTCAGGAGCATCAAATCATATGACATTTGACTCAACTTTATTTGAGAATAAACGTCCCATTGTCACACCTAATATCCATACAGCAGATAGATCAGAGATAACTGCTACTCATATTGGTCAGGTTAAAGTTACAAATAAGATACATGTCCCTAATGTGCTACTTGTTCCAAAGATTAGAATGAATCTTATATCCATTGGGTAATTATGTGATCAAGGACTTAATATTTTCTTCTTTCCTTCTGGTTGTGTAATACAGGATTCCAAAACAGGGAAGCTAGTTGGGATAGGACGTAAGTTGGTTGACTATATCTCCTTGAAAGTCTCATCATTCCTTAGCAATTCATCAATAAAACAATTGTTGCATCTGCTCCTATCTTGCCTTTAGATATCTTTCCATTTATGTCTTGTGTCATTCCAAGTTAGGACATGTTTCTTTTTCTCGTCTTAACTATATGGTTAATAAAGGTTTATTAGGATCCATTCAAGTAGAATAAGAACCTTATTGCATTACATGTAAGTTGGGAAAACAACCAGCTCTTTCTTTCAATAATAGCACTACTTTGTCCACTGCACCTTTTGATCTTGTGCATTCAGATGTTTGGGGAAAATCTCCATTGCATCTAAAGGAGGAGCATTATATTATGTGATTTTTATTGATGACTATACTCGCTTTACATGGGTATATCTATTCAACTCAAGAGCAGATTTCCTAAAACTATATTCAGATTACTCTAGGATGATTAAAACTCAATTTGGAAAAACTATCAAAACCTTTCGTGCTGATCAGGGAGGCGAATACATCTCAAATCCTTTTAGAGAATTTCTTAAATCAGAAGGTACACAACTTCAGTTATCTTGCACTGAAACTCCAGAGAAAAATGGAGTTGCAGAAAGAAAACATCGTCACATTATTGAAACAACAAGTACTCAACTTCTCTCTGCATCTGTTCCTTCTAATTTTTGGGGAGAATCAGTTCTTACCGCAGTATACAACATCAATCGTATTCCTACTACTGTCATAGGAGGGATATCTCCATATGAAATCCTTTATTGTAAGCCAACAGATTACTCTGAACTTCGTGTCTTTGGCTCAACATGCTTTGTTCTTCTTATTGAACGAGAACGTAACAAACTAGGTAAAAAGAATATCATTTGTGTGTTCTTAGGCTATGGAATAGAACAAAAAGGATATTGCTGTTATGATCTAGAGAATAGAAGATTGCGTATCTCTAGACATGTCACCTTCTGGGGGAAAAATACCATTTTGGTCTCTTCCTAGTAGCAAAACATCTAGTGTAGAATCATTCTCATATATTGATCCTTTTGAGGACATATCTCCAACAAGCTCAAATGTTCCTATCAATACTACTCTTGATCATGCAGATATCTCATCTCAAGAAGAACCAGAAATAGTTACCAATCACTCTATGGACAATCCTGACGTTGCTTCTCCAAAAAGGAATCCTGAAACTGAAGCTACAACCCTGCCACCTCGTGCTCGTCGACCACCAGCTAAGTTGTCTGACTACCATTGTTCTTTATCTTCTATATTGTCTCTACATGAACCCAAGTCTTACAGAGAAGCAGCTGCCATTCCAGATTGGCAAGACTCTATGGGAGAAGAGTTAGCAACACACAAGAATGCAAATACATGGGACATGGTAGATCTTCCACCTGGAAAATCTGTTATTGGTAGCAAGTGGGTGTACAAGATAAAGACAAACTCAGAAGGTAAGATAGAACGATATAAATCTCGTTTATTAACTCAAGGTTACACACAAGAGTATGGAATCGATTACGAAGAAACTTTTGCTCCCGTCGCTCGTATGACTACAGTACGAACTTTTATTTCTGTTGCTTCTGCTCAGAATTGGGATCTTCACCAAATGGATGTTAAGAATGCTTTCCTCCATGGAGAACTTCAAGAATAAGTTTACATGCGACCACCACCTGGACTACAACATTCTCCAAATCAAGTTTGCAAACTTCACAAAGCATTATATGGTCTCAAGAAAGCACCTCGTGCTTGGTTTGAGAAGTTCTCAAATGCTATTCTTCAATATGGGTTTAATCAGAGTGCATATGACTCAGCTATGTTTACTCGAAAAACCGAAAAAGGAATGGTTATTCTCCTTTTGTATGTTGATGACATGATCATTACAGGCAGTGATTTGAAGGAAATTCATGCTTTGAAGCTTCATCTAAGTTCGTGTTTTGAAATGAAGGATCTTGGTCTCTTGAAATATTTTCTTGGAATAGAAGTTGATAAAGCTCCTAATGGTTATTTCATTTCCCAAGTTAAGTATGCAACTGACATTCTTCAACGTGCAGGGTTAACAGATAGCAAGATTGTCGATACACCTCTTGAACTGAATGTTAAACTAAATTGTTACGAAGGAAAAATATTGCCTAATCCTACACTATATCGTCAGCTAGTAGGAAGTCTTAATTATCTCACTATTACACGTCCATATATCAGCCATGCAGTTCATATTGTGAGTCATTTTAGTGTCATCTCCAAGATCAACACACTATGCTGATGTTCTACGAATCCTACGATACATCAAAGGAACTTTATATCAAGGATTACATTTTTCAAGTAATTCAGATCTTCGTCTTCGTGCATACTCCGATTCAGATTGAGCAGGTGATGTTACTGATCGACGATCAACCACTGGTTATTGTCTATTTTTAGGCAATTCCTTAATCTCCTGGCGTAGTAAGAAACAGAGTGTGGTATCTCGTTCTAGTGCTGAAGCTGAATATCGAGCTATTACTCACACTACTTCAGAAGTTGTTTGGTTACGATGGCTTCTTAAAGACATGGGAGTTACGTTATCTGAACCTACTCCGCTTTCATGTGATAACAAAGATGCTATTCATATTGCCCACAATGATGTGTCCCATGAGCGTACAAAACATATTGAGATCGACTGTCATTTTGTACGACATCATTTCAAACGCATGACAATCACACTGCCATATGTTTCTTCAGAATTGCAGCTAGCAGACATCTTTACCAAGACTTTACCTTCTACCCGTCTCAAGTTCTTGGCTTTGAAACTCAAAATGTGTTATGCACCATCTTGAGTTTGAGGGGGGGTGTTATAAATATTGTCTCTGGGATATTATCTTAGAGATATTAGATATTATTCAATAGAATATTGTGTTATTATTAGGCATGTATATTCTCTTATTTTCCTTTATGTTGTAATATCTTGTTTCCTTTATTTACCTATTTATGTGTATAAGAACAGACTAATTGTAACCTTTCATAATCAGTCAATAAGATAAACATATTCTCCAGAATATACATGCCATAAACTACTACCTACCTACCAATTACCAAATCTTGATTACAAATTGAGAAGCACTAATGGGAGACATGAGACAAAGGCGCAATGGGCATATTCAGAGGCGGCAATTACTCAAAAAAACAAAAATAATAATCAGGACACGGGAATAATACGAAATCAGGGGAAAATTGGTTCCAAAATGCGTATTACTTCTCTATACATATCGCTAATAATTCATGCGACGTTTCCGGATGTGTCGGAAATACAGATGGGCACATCCAAGCGCCAAACGGGTCATTGCTACACGGATTACAAATGTACGTCTTCAACTACTAAATTTGAAACAAGTATGTGAGCAAGTGTTGTCAGGAACATAGTTTTATCATGGCACACAACTATGTCAGTAGTAGCTCAATGAAATGATAGATAAAACACCAGATAAAAAGAATTAATCGCAAAATCATACTTATGCCTTTTTTATTATATTATGTAGTTTTAAGTTCCAAATTTTTATCAAATATGCAATAGCGTAGACGGTTACCGCAAGTGCCGTGGAAAGTGAAATTTGGACCTAAACTAGATAGACCAGTAGCCGTATAACATATTCAAATTAAAGAGAGGAAATTGAAGTAATCCATGAAAACGTATGAAAGTAAGGCCTTACCGCAAAAGGCAAAGTTAGTCTCTAAAAGGAGAGTAAAATTCAAATGCAAAAACTAGGCACGTGGACAACTGGGTTATCCTAAGTTGTTTTTTTTACCAAAAGGAGAAATATTATACATTATGTAACAGAAACATCATTAGCCAAAGATACAGATATTTCGGCTGGTGGTACATTCCACCATTCTCCTACATTAAAACACTTGCGAATTGATTTGGCTAGACAGTCTGCAGCTTTACTACACACTCTTTGTACATAGACACATTTTTTTTCTTGGAACAAACGAGATACAACCGACTAGCTGCTCAGATTTGAGGTCTGAGTAGCGTTGTTTGCAATGGGCATATTACAATTAGTCATAGCAATAGAAATACTACCATCGCCAGAGGATGGAGCATAAGGTGCAACAAATGAAATAAGTTTAGGCTTCCAATCAAGCCTTAGAGAATTACAAGTAAATTGTCTGAAATAACAAAAGAGTTCAACATTTTTATCTATCCTAGTGGAGTTGGTTTTTCTTTGGGGGAGCTTCCATTTCAGTTTGAGTTTCTTCATCAGCTTCTTGTCGGCGACTTCGATGTTGCATATCCTCTATTTTTGGAGTTGGTGCCATCTCACTGCTGTTATTACTCCCACGGTGTTGCTTTCTTCGAGTGAGCCCACTTCGCATTGGAAGGCCCATTGTCCCTTGATTGCTCCTCTTTGATTTATTAGAACATTGATCACAATGGCAACATTTAATCGGTCAATCCAATTGTTGAAACATAACATAGTTAATTTATGGGGTAGCATACTGGTTTGTGTGTGATCTAGATTTTCTATACTTGGATTTCTGTTGTAGATCAGATATGGTTTTATACTATGACAAGCTTTGATATGGGGGTTGATGAGATCAATAGTAACCTCAGGGGCCTGTTGTTTATTTTGGAAACACTTAAGATACCTAGCTTTCCACAGGAACCATGCTGTAGTAGCATACAATTGACTAGGACCATTATTACTAATCCATGACTCTATCCAATTGGACACACTGACATTACTGATATCCATTTTAAGATTGACACCAAACCAAACATCCCGGCTGAAAGGGCAACTAACGAGGGTATGTTCCTCTGTCTCTATGGATTGGTCATACCTGGTACCATTGGTGTTTATGGCTGCTACCCATCTACCTACCCTACTACTAACTGGTAAGATACCATTATAGCATTTCTAAACAAAAACTTTGATGCGCGGTAGGACTTGTAGAGACCATATTTTTCTCCAAATTGGGTTCAACGGTGGTGGTTGAGTATTATTATCAAGGTGATTTTGAATGAGATGCTCATACACAGATTTAACTGTGAGATTACCCTTTTTGGTGAGAGGTCAGATCAGGGAATCCCGACATCCAGAATTTTGATGCAAATCGATGCTCATGATATTTTGAACTATTTGGATTGGGAGAACTTGTCGTAAGAAATCCACATTCCACTCCCTAGTGTCTGGATTCATCACATCACTAACCTTGGTCAAAGTATTGGAAATTCTTGGTTTTATTTCATTTATTTGAAAAGAGTTTGGGGCATTTAAAGGGATCCAATTATGTGACCAAAATTGAATTTCCCGACCATTACCTATTTTCCAGACTGCTTCGTCTTGTATGATTTTAACTCAATTCCATAATCCATTCCGAAACCAAGAACAGTTTTGCTTTGGTTTAGTAATGCTAAGAGGAGAGGTCTTTTTGAAGTATTTGTTTTTTTAAGACTGTCGATGCGAGGGAATTGGGATATTTTATCATTCTCCAAGATGTTTTGGTTAACATGGCTAGGTTAAATTTTTCGAATTGTTTGAACCCCAAACCACTATTAGTAATTGGTATGCAAATCGAACCCCAAGCTTTAGGACACCATCGTCGATTATTGGCCTTTGCGTGTCCCCACCAGAAAGCTCTATTGTGAGCATCCAATTTTTTGTTATCTCTTTTGGGATCACGAAGCAAGACATTTGGTAAGTGGCCAGCGTGTCATCCACATATTTAATCATCATCCCCTTTCCTGCCGGGGACAGATGTTTACTATTCCATCCTTTTAGTCTAGCTTTTAGTTTGAACATTTAACTTTGGATTTGTGTGTAAAAAGAGGTACTCCCAGGCACTTATCATCTAGTCTGATTCTACCCACTTTGAGAATTAAGAATTTCCCTTAATTTCTCTATTGGAGACGAAATTACTGAAAAAAGCTCCAGATTTATCATAATTTATTTGTTGACCCGAACCTAGACTGAAAAGATCAAGGATTGTGACCATGTTTTTACACTCCTTTTTCCCCGCCCGAGTGAAAATTAGGCAATCATCGGCAAACAACAGATAAGAAATAAAGGGGGAGGTTGAGGCAAACTTAACTCCACTTATTAATTTCCCATCCTCCGCATGAAGTAGGATCCTGGAAAGGGCTTCCGTACATAAAATAAACAGGTATGGAGAAAGAGGATCTCTTTTTCTGAGCCCCTAGTAGGTTTAAAGAAACCTGATGGGCAACCATTGACGAGCAATGCACTTGTCGAGGTACCTATACATAGGAGAATCAGGTCAATCTAATCTTTACAGAAACCCATGTGTTCCATTATCTTGACCAGAAACTTCCATTCAACTCGATCGGAAGCTTTGGACATATCAATTTTCAATCCCATTATGCCTTTTTTCTTCTGTTTTTCCCTCTCCGATCTCATCGTATGAATTATCTCATGAGCTATAATAATGTTATCAACGATTTATCGGCTAGGGACAAAAGTCGATTGGTAGGGAGAGATAAGCTTATCTAAGAAACGCTTAATCCTACCAGCTAGAAGTTTAGAGATAATTTTGTAAATGGTATTGCACAAGGATATGGGCCTGAAGTCCTTTGGGGTCGAAGTCGACTCAAATTTTTGGAATTAGGGTGATGAAGGTGGAATTGAATTCTTTTAGGACATGTCTGGTTTCAAAAAAATCTTGGACCATCATTATTACTTCATCTTTGAGGATAAACCAGTTTTTTTGGAAGAAGATGGCCGGGAAGCCATCCGGTCCCGAGGACTTGTTTGGATGCATATAAAAAACAATGTGTTTTATTTCAAGTTCAGAAGGTTTTGCCATCAATTTTATATTGTCCAATTCATTTAAGCATTTAGGGATTAGATTGAGAATTTGATCAGATATGTCCAGATTGGAGGAAGAAACCATAGAGGCAAAATGATTGTAGAAAGAATCTAAAATATCTTTTCAATCATTACACCAAGAGCCATCACTCTTCTTAATGGCCCCTATTCTGAGTTTTCTAGCCCTATATGTTGCTATAGAATGGAAATATCCATTATTTTTGTCTCCTAGATGAAGATTATTAGTAGTAGCATTGGTTTTCCAGAAAGCTTCTTCGTAATTGTACCATTTTTCTAGATATTCTTTGAGGGTCAAGACTTTGGGATGATTATCTTGGAGCTTGAGATTGTTTTTTGCATGGGTAAGATTTTGATTGAGTTTTTTTTTTTTATGTTTTGCTGAATATTTCCAAAGTATTCACGGTTCCAGATTTTTATATTATGCTTAACCTAGTCATTATTCCAAAATCTACCGATCCTCACAGGTCAAAGTCCCTAGAATCTTCAATTACTTGAAAACAAGATGGTTCTTCCAGATAATCTCCACAAAATTTAAAGGGTTTTGCACCATCCTTCCAGCATGGAGTGGTACGAAGCAGTATAGGACTATGGTCCGAACCCACAGGGGTCAGATGATAGACCATAGCTCTATGGTAAATATTCAACCATCTAGAGTTTGCCAAAGCTCTATCAAGTCTAGCTTCTATGAATTCATTCCCTACACGTTTGTTAGACCTGATAGCCTACATAACCTAGATCCATGAGCTCAGCAGTGTTCATCAAATTGGAGAAAAAAAATATCTCTATTTGATCCACTAGGGTACCAACCAAGGAACATCAACATTTCTAGACAGATTTCTAAAATATTCCCAACTTATGTGTTTCCTAATACGATAAGGACACCCATATGTACCCGACAACATCCAAACATTATTACTAAAATTACAGTTAACAATGACATCTATTTGGCTATCTGTGGAATTTACTACATTGACGGAAACCTTACTAGACCAGGCTAGAGCTAATCCCCCCGCAGTTTCTATAACACCTGTTGGGTTAATGATTACCATATTTTGGTATTTGAGTTTGAGGATGAGAGGTTTGAAAAAAACTTCTTGATTTTTTGTTTCTTGTAGAAAAAGGATGTCCGGTGAGTGTTCTGTAACTTTTTGGGGTGGGTTTTGGTTGCAGATTTTCCTAGCCATTGGCAGTTCCAGGCTAGGACATTCAAAGACATGTTGTTTGGTTTCTGAGGGTATTGATTAGGCTGGTGTAAAGTATTTTTGTGGACCAAGACAGGACTTGTGAGGAGAGATGGTTAGCAAAGAGTGGTTTTGAATGTTTTGAAATTATTTAGGTGGGTGAGTGGTATTCCATGCATATCAAAAGTAACATATCTTTCAGTTGTATGTGTTGAACTTGCACAATTTATTTCACGAGAGAACCCGATTAATTCCATGAAGCGAACTACAACCTGATGAGTATAAAGAAGAATTGCAAGTTTTAGGCTTACATGGTTATCCTTGAGCGAGCTTGCTTCCCCATTGTTAGAGCACTTCTCGGTCGAACTCGCAAGCGTTGCTATCTCAAGCTTGTTTGTCAAGTTTAGTTGTCAAAACTATAAGTCTTGATTTCTAGTCTACTTATAGCTATGTCTCGGATTAGGATAGAATGTGTAGTTGAGCTTTAGACTTCACGATGTTCATCGATTGAAGACGAAGAACTACTAAAAAGAGCTTGTGGAACTTCATCAACAAAAGGTATGTGGAGACTTGAACTCACCTATCACTCAGAAGTATATTCTATTCTATGTTCTATTGAGACAAAGTCGTATAGCTATATAGACTTTACATTATACACATTTTATATTTCGAGCTGAGTTTAACTCGCTTATATCTTTCTCAAAATATGTGTTGGAAAGCATTTTTCTTTAACTACGCTCATCATTATTCTTGACGAAAGTCAAAAGATGATCATGTGAAAATCACCTGGTAACATCTTACATGATTTATGTGAGACAGTCATTTGATGTTGAAAAAGCGGGGGTCTAACAAACTCATCCAATATTTCGTTTAGGCAATCTGTATGGATAAACTCCAATATAATTCCAAAAGAATAAACTAGACAGTCAGACTCAATCAATGGAAATATATCCAAGAGTTGTATCTTTGTTTCACAATGTAATCAGCAAAATCAAACAGATAGAAATCCATGAGCCTGATTATTATGTGAAACAACTTGAACGGTACCAAATACCGATTTTAAAGTGTCAATCAATTAATATCAACAACCAAAGGTTGGATTATCTAATTGATTGAACTACGCACAACCTGTGATATTTCAATTATATAAACAAATATAACGCGAAAAATAAATAACAAAGACACCAGAAATTTTGTTAACGAGGAAACCGCGAATGCAGAAAACCCCCGAGATCTAGTCCATATTTGAACACCACACTGTATTAAGCCGCTACATACACTAGCCTACTCCAAGTTAACTTCAGACTTTAATGTAGTTGATCCCTAACCAATCTCACGCTGATCAAGGTACAGTCGTGTTCCTTACGCCTCTGAATCCCAGTAGGACTCTGCGCACTTGATTCCCTTAGATGATCTCACCCACAACTAAGAGTTGCTACGACCCAAAGTCGAAGACTTGATAAACCAATCTGTCTCACACAGAAAAGTCTATTGAATAGATAAATCTGTCTCCCACAGAAATACCTATCAGTTTTTTTTCTTATGTTTTTTGATAAATCAAGGTGAACAGGAACCAATTGATACACCATACTTTTATTCCCGAAGAACATCCTAGTAATATCAATCACCTCATAATAATCTTAATCGTATGGTAGCGAAAAAAGATATTGTGGAATCACAAACGATGAGACGAAGATGTTTGTGACTACTTTTTATCTTGCCTATTGGAGATTAAATCTCAAGCAAATCTTAGAGAAGATAATACTCAATACGATAGAAAACAACAAGATCAGAACACGCAACTACAGAGAAATAGTTGGGTCTGTCTTCACAATCCCAATGAAGTCTTCATGACGTTAACCTATAGGGTTTTGGAAAAACCTAAGGTTAAAGGAGAATCGACTCTAGTCGCAACTAGTATCACACAGGAGGTGTGGGGATTAGGTTTCCCAGTTGCTAGAGTTCTCCCTTATATAGTCTTCAAATCAGGGTTTGCAATCATTGTTACCTTGGTAACAAAGCATTCAATATTCACCGTTAGATGAAAACCTGATTAGACTCAAGCTAATATCTTTCAACCGTTAGATCAAACTTATCTTGTTATACACAAATGAAAAGTGACTTCATTTAGATATGAGTAATCTTACCTAAACGTGTACACCTTGTTGGCTCAACAATAGTTAACCGAAGTTAGCCATATGAACACTTTCATATCAACCTAGTTCATCTTAACCATAACTAGTTCAAATGACTCAAATGAAACTAGTTCTAGAGTTGTTCAATTGTTTATATTCTCATAGAAGTATACAACACACAATTGAAGCCAAATCGATTTTGATTCACTCGAATCAATTCATGAACATTATAGCCACAGTTTGCAAAGATTACATTCCTTAATATATAAATGTATTAGTTCATGAACAAACCGATTTTAGAACATAACCTACTCAAGTATGCAAACGGGTATGCATACCTAAGTGTCGGACTAAGTTTGGGTTCGCCAGTATGCGAACGGGTACGCATACCTTCCAAACTCAGTTAAATTTCCAGACATGAACTTTACGCCAGTACGCATACAGGTATGCATACTATGGTTCCCGAACTTGCAACAGTTAGCATACATGTACGCATACTGTGCTATATCCAATCATGGTTAATAGTTCTAAACTCCCATTTCAATCATTGAAACATTCTTAGAAGACGACAATAGATGTCTCACACAAAACATTAGCTTCAAATAAATTTTCAAGTGATCGAATGATCAATACGAAACATTCTGTGTCTACATCAAATGACTGTCACACACAAATCATGTAAGATGTTACCAAATGATTTTCACATGATCATCTTTTGACTTTCGTCAAGAATATAAGATGAACTTGGTTAAAGCGAAAGCTTACCAACACATATTTCTCGAAATATGTAAGCGAGTTACATTCAGCTCGAAATATCAAATGTGTATAATCGAAATCTATATAGCTATACGACTTTTGTCTCAAATAGGAGATAAAGTAGATTGACTTTTGAGTGATAGACTAGTTAAAGTCTCCACATACCTTTTGTTGATGAAGTTCCACAAGCTCCCCTTAGTAGTTCTTCGTCTTCAATTGATGAATGCCGTGAAGTCCGGGAACCAAGTTTGCGTACCCGTTCACAAACAGTTTCAACTGAGTTTGGTCCGGAGCTAAAGTTTGCGTACCCGTTTACAAACTGTCGGCTTGTGACCAATTTCCTGAACTTAAGTTTGCGTACCCGTTTGCAAACTT
Source organism: Papaver atlanticum (assembly GCA_023531105.1). NCBI lineage: Eukaryota > Viridiplantae > Streptophyta > Magnoliopsida > Ranunculales > Papaveraceae > Papaver > Papaver atlanticum. The sequence goes on along the minus strand of JAJJMB010016680.1, from coordinate 854,383 downwards.
AAGTGGTTCAAGTTCTAAAATCGGTTAAGTATGATTTCATACTCATGAACAAATACATTTATATATTAAGGAATGCAATCTTTGCAAACCGTGGCTAAAATGTTCATGAACTGATTCTTTTGAATCAATCCGATTTTTCTTCAATTGTGTCTTGTATACTTTTATGAGAATATAAACAATTGAACAACTCTATGAGTAACACAATTAGATTCATTTGATTATCATTTGATTTAGAAGTGTTAAGATGAACATGGTTAAGAAAAAAGTGTTCATATGGATAACTTCGGTTAACTGTTATTGAGCCAACTCAATAAACACGTTTAGGTACGGTTACCCATATTTAAATGAAGGTATATTTCATTTGTGCGTAACAAGCTAAGACCATCTAACGGTGGAAAGATATTATCTTGAATCTTGAATCAGGTTTCATCTAATGGTGAATATTGATTGCTTTGTTCCAAAGCTATCAAACCCTGATTTGAAGACTATATAAGGGAGAACTCTAGCAACTGGGAAACCTAATTCCCATACCTCCTGTGTGATACTAGTTGCAACTAGAGTCGATTCTCCTTTAACCTAGGTTTTTCCTAAAACCATTATAGGTTAACGACTTAAAGACTTCATTAGGATTCTGAAGCTAGACCCAGCTATTTTCTCTGTAGTTGCGTGTTCTGATCTTACTTGTTCTATCGTATTGAGTACTATCTTTTATAAGATTTTCTTGAGATTTATCTCCGATAGGTAAGATATAAAAAGTAATCACAAAGCTCTTCATCTCATTCTTTGTGATTCCACAATAACTCGTTCTACTACCATATAGTTAAGTTATTGTGAGGTGATTGATATTTCTAGGCTGTTCTTTGGGAATATAAGACCGGATTATCAATTGGTTCCTATTCACCTTAATTTATCAAAAGACATAACAAATTTCGTAGGTATTTTTGTGGGAGACATATTTATCTATTAAAATAGACTTTTCTGTGGGAGACAGATTTGTTTATCAAGTCTTCGACTTTGGGTCGTAGCAACTCTTAGTTGTGGGTGAGATCAGATATGGGAATCAAGTGCATAGAGTCCTACCGGGATTCAGAGGCGTAAGGAACGTGACTGTACCTTAATCAGTGTGAGATTGGTTAGGGCTCAACTACATTCCAGTCTGAAGTTAACTTATAGTAGGCTAGAGTCTGTAGCGGCTTAATACAGTATGGTGTTCAAATCTGGACTAGGTCCCGGGGGTTTACTGCATTTGCGGTTTCCTCGTTAACAAAACTTATGGTATCTGTGTTATTTCTTTTCCGCATTATATTTTCTATATATTTGAAATATCACAGGTTGTGCGTAGTTCAATCAATTGGTAAATCAAACCTTATGTTGTTGATTAAAATTGATTGACACTTGAACATTGGTATTTGGTACCGTTCAAGTTGTTTCACATAATAATCAGGCTCACTGATTTCCATCTATTTGATTTGCTGATTACATTGAGAAACAGAGATATAACTCTTGGATATATTTTCATTGATTGAGTCTGACTGTCTAGTTGATTCTCTTGGAATTATATTGGAGTTAGTCCATACAGATTGCCTAAATAAAATATTGGGTGTGGTTGTTAGACCCCCGTTTTTTCACCCATTGCTAGTTATTGCATATGATTTGGCTGTAAAAGAACTAAAGGCATTTCCCCATCTCTTTTCTTCCTCCTTACTACTGTTCTTGAGGGCATTCATCTTCATTTTATCTTTACTAACACCACTGGTCTGGATAGGGGGTCCTGAGATGTAAGTTAACTTTGATTTTTTCATTTCCAGGTTATGGCATTGGGAATTATTAAGTTTAGGGAAATTGTTGGATGATGTGCTTTTGTGGTTAGGGTGGAGCTGAAGAAGAATGAGCTTTTCGGTGGTTTCACTTCGTTTGCATAGGGCATCCCAGCTACAAGATTTGTCCACTTCTACTTTTTCCATTCTCTCTAGCGTACTATTACTCCTAAGAATCTTCCGCGATGGTTCCTTTCCTTGGACCGAGTCCGCAAGGTTTTTCCTTGAAACAGATTTGCCAACCCATTGTTCATCCCGTCTGACAATCACTCTAAAGCTTGGTGTCCCAGATGGGACAACTGAGTTCTCCGTTATCGAATTGTCTCTCCGAGGATAAGAAGCAGCTGGACTTCTATTGTTTCCTTATAACCGATTTGGGGAGGTTTTTGCTGTTGTAACAGATGAAGGTGCGAGATAACAACCTTCATTCACTTGTTTTTCAACTGCCATCTCTTGGTTCTCCTCCAACTCTTTCTCTAACTTTTCCGTAACATCATTTTCAGCTTCCTATTTCTTACCTACTTGATTCATTATCTTTTTTACACTGCTTTTAACTTTCATAATCATTTGGTTTTGGTAGGGTGATGTTTTCAGATTTGGTATCGACTGCTTCACCAAAACTTCTCCGGAAGGAGATGGACTGGAAACTACTTTTTTGAAGTTGAATCTAACAGGTTGAGGGTTATAGTAACTGATTAAATTTTTCTTACACAACCTACTTAAGCACGAATTCATTAACTTATAAACAATTAGGCTGAAAAGCCACCAGTAAAGCTTCAGGATTGCTTTGAAAGGCGATTGGGTGAGCTGGGGTTTGTAATGTTTTCTCGGTTCAAATGGGTTCATTTGTGCAACAATCTAATAGGTGCTTTGGTGAGGGTTTAATGGTATTGAGCAGAATCAGAGAAAGGAATTTGGAGTACAAGATTTTGATAAATGGATGGGAATGGGACGAAACAGGTGCAAAAGAGATTATGAATATGAATACCCTGCAAAAGAACAGAAGTATTAGCACAAAATGAGTTATATAGGATCATAAATACCTTAAAATTCCATTAAATATAGCATGCGAAGCTTACGATATAACCAGGCAAGGAAAAGGGGTTTATTCAAAATTCATTTTGAAAAACATTTTGTTTTGATTTTGAGAAGGAAATAGGGATTTTGGTAGATATTGAATAGTAAACTTGGGGACTAAAGATGATGAATCTATAGATCCAATCATAAAATGTTTGATCAATCAACAAATCAACAAAAGATTTGTCGAGATTGATAGGGTAATTTGTGAATCGTAAAGAGTCTGTGTCGACTCAATTTTTGCCCGATTTGCGGAGCGCTCCACTGTTCTTCTTATCTTTAGACACACTTCTTGTTCTGGTGTATTTTACAAAGATCAACACATAAATATAATATGGTAGAAGATTCCCAGGGAGGTAAAGGCAAACCATTATTCATATACAACATCAAACTCTTATTATCAGATTCAAAGATAGCAACATTCCAGTCTTTAGCTTTAGCCCATTGCATTGCTTATAATAAATCCCATGTTTCGACTTGAAAAGAATTTTATACTCTTTTAAGTACTCCTATGGAAGCAACATGTTGTCCTGCAGAAGTTCTAATTATCACAGCAATACCAGATAGATAAAAACCTTTATGATATGAAGCATCAACATTCATTTTCAAAGTGTCTGGTGGAGGAGGGTTCCAATGATGTGAATGCCCTACAATCTGTCTAGAATGGAAAGCATGATGATGAGACACTAATGATGAAGCAATATTAGTAAGATGCTTAAACAGAGGAAGTAAAACAGAGTTTATATTAATCTGTGCCTGCTGAAAGATAACTTGACATCTGTATCTCCATATATGCCATAGTGTTGTAACAATTCAATGTATAGAAGGAGAATCTGAATCAAAATTGATCACAACATTGGTGGAAGACCAATTATAAGTCCAGTCAGAAAGAGTATTGTACTGTCGTAAAAGATGAAAATGCTGAGGAAGAGAAGCTTTCCAAATGGCAGTAGCAAAAGGGAAGGTAAAAAGGAGATTGTTGATATCTTCTATGTGGGCTGTATTGCAGAGTGGGCAAGAGAAATCAGCTATGTCAGGAACATGTCTCAAGTTGCTTCTAACAGGTAAAGTATTACGAATTATTTTCCACAAAAAAATCAACAGCTTGTAAGGTACCTTGAGCTTCCAGAACTTTAACCAGAAAGTTGTACTGAAGGAGGATAAATTGGTGTCATGCAAATCAATTTCACATAGATGATTAAGTTGAATTTACTGTGAAAATTCCAGTTGAGTGGCCAGATGAGAGTGTCTTGAGTATGTAATAACATCAGAGGAATAATTAAAATAGAATCTACTTGTTGAAGAGAAAATAATGTTCGCAGAAGTGTAACATTTCATTCTCCTGTATCAAAATGTATAAGATCAGAAACCCATTGAAGTTCATTTATGTTTAGATCATTTCACTTGTATAAAGGTTCTTGTTCACATGGTATCCAATTATGTTTCCAAATATTAACAGTAGTGTAGTGCCATTACCTATTTTCCATTTACCAAGTCTATATATAACTACAACCCATGTAGAATACTTTGCAATATCCAACTAGTGTTTTCACAAAGAGGAGGTGGCTCATGCTTCAAATCATATAAAGGGAAATATTTACTGTTAAGGAGTTGGACCCATAATTATGTAGAAGAATGTATCATATCCCATGCTAACTTAGCTAGAAAAGCAGAATTATAATGAGACAAATGCTTTAGACCTAAACCTCCATGTCGTTTCGGAAAACGTACCTTATACCAACCAATGAAATGTTTCTTTTTACCCCACCAGTAATTCCGTTGAATTTGATCCATTTGCTGAATTGTGGCATATGGTAACTTGAGGACATGCATATGATACATACCCATTATGCTTAGGACTGAATTTAGTTATGTAGTTTTATCAACTTGATTAATCAATTTAATTGCCTAACCCTGCAATTTGATATTCATATTATCCAAAATTGGCTGATAATTTTTAGTTTTTGATCTATGCAGCAACAATGGAATACCCAAATATTTCTCACCCAAACCCATAATCTTCATTTGCAATTCTGTTTCTGGTAGAAGGAGTAACATTAGTGCTAAAAAAATATAGTTGATTTCTGTAATTTTATAACCTGACCTGAAGCAGTACTGAATTGCTGAAGAATATGCTGAAGATGTCGAAGATGATGAGGAGAAGCTTCTAAAAACAGCAGACCATCGTCTGCAAAAAACAAAAGACTGATTTCAGGACTATTTTTAGCTACTATGAATCCTTTCAGCTGACCTATAATTAGTTGGTGCTGGATTATCCTTGAAAAAGATTCAATTACTAAGAGGAAAAGATAAGGTGATAATGGATCACCTTGTCGAATCCCTCTATTAGGAGAGAAAGAGGCAGTAGGACTTCCATTAATAAGGAGAGAAATTTTTGTAGTGGTTATAATTGTTGAACAAGATGAATCCAGTCAGGATGGAAACCAAGTCGACGAAGAATATCAAACAAAAAATACCACTCAAGGCGATCAAAAGCCTTCGACATGACTAATTTCAGACCAATATACGAGACTTTACCCTTTCTTTTTTGTTTCATTGAATGAAGTAACTCATGTGCTATGATGATGTTATTTTGGATGTGTCTACCAGGGACATAAGCAAACTGAGTTGGAGCAATGAGCTTTGATAACAAAGGCTTAAGTATATTTGATATAAGTTTTGAAATAATCTTGTAACTGATGTTACAAAGACTAATCGGTCTGTAGTCATTTGGAGTTTGAGGATGTAAGGTTTTGGGTATTAGGACTTGGTATGTATGGTTTATGGATTTAAGCATATATTTCTGATTAAAAAAGTGCTGGACCATAGAAGTTACCTTGGTTCCAACTGTAGACCAACATTTTTTTATAGAAGACATCCTGAAATCCATCATTCTCAGGTAAAGACCATGGTTTAATTTGAAACACCACATCCTTGATCTCTTGCTCTGAGGGAAGCTGCAAAAGCATATTGTTTTCTTCATCTGAAATGCAACGCTAAAATTCTGACAAAATAGAAGAATCTGAAGATGGATTAATTGATTTTGAGATAGCCAAAAAATGAGTGAGCAAAGTGTTTTCAATCTCAGATCTTGAGTCAAGCCAAATTCCTAAAGAATCTTGAATATAAAAAATGTGACTTCTTTTCTTGTTAAAGTTGGCTTTGGAGTGAAAATAAGAGGTGTTTCTATTTGCATCATAAGAGTGACTACCAGATTTTTGCATATAGAAATATTTTTGAATAGATAACCACTGCTAAAGAGAGTTGGTTAAATCAATAACTACAAGATCAGAAGTGGTATATTCATATTGTAGCATTGTTGTTGATGGTGTTGAATGGTTTTAATTTGGGTTTCTATGTTACCAAAAGTTACTTTCTTCCATAGTTGAAGTTGATGTTTGGTATAATCTAGGTTGGAAGATAGATGATAAGAAGGAGAGCCCGAAACTTGGTGAGACCAACTTGTATTAATTATATTAGAACAAGATGCAACCGAAAACCAATATCTTTGAAGTCTAAAAGGGAACTGTTTCTTTTCCATACTTGTTGATGTAGCCAAAAGGACGGGAGAGTGATCTGAAGCCACTGGCGGAATATGCATGAGATGAGCCATAAAATAACAGTTGAGCCACAAAACATTTACCAGTGCTCAATCAAGTCTAAAAGATGTATAATCTTGTCCAGTTCTGTGATTAGACCAAGTTGTAGAAGACCTCGAAAAACCCAAATCTATAAGACCTAATTGTTGAATAATAGGTCTGACCATCCTAGAATGTTGATGAGGATGCTGAGAAGAACTTTGAGTCTCAGAGTCTGACATCGTAAAGTTCAAATCTCCCAATAATATCCAGGGTAAGTCCACAAAAGGTTGCATATCAAGCATGTACTGCCATTGTTCTTGATACTCTAGAGGATTATTAGAACTATACATACAACTCAAAAGAAAATACGATTCATGTGAATGAGTATGAATGATAGCATGAAAATTATATCTAGATGTATGCATGATTTCTAGGTCAACACCATTTTCCCCGGGCAGAGAAATACCACCAGACAGACCCACTGGAGAAGCATAACAGAAATTAGGCTAGCTATATATTGTTGTAAATAAAAGTGCATTTTTGAGTCTACGGTTTTAGTTTCTGATAAAAAGAAAATATCAGGGTCATAATTCCTAATACAATAATTTGGATAATCTCTAGTAGAAGGATTTCCAAAACCCTGACAGTTCCAGGAAAGAATTTTCATAGCGAAAATAAACCAAAAACAAAACAGAAAGTGAAAATAAAATAAATCAAGACAGATTGTTGAGTGAAAAGTAGAATATCAGAAATAATATACCTGTTGGACAACATCAGGGAGATGATTGAGAACTACAGTTCCAGCTGCAATGTCCCAAACAGTTGGCTCAATGTTAAGTTTAGAATTATCTTCATCAAAACTAATACCCTTAGTAGGCAAATTATGTTGATTATTGTCTTGTATCCTAAGTTGTTTACAATAGGGGGAGCGGGAGTCTAAGCAAGAGGCAACACACGGTTGATAGGTGGATATTAGCATGCAATGCATAATGGAGAGCGGAAGATAATAACGATTTTTTTTTTAAGCATAAAGATAATAAAGATATTATTATTATGAAAACTTTTTATTATTATTGGATAAAGAGTATTATTACAAGAAACTAGTTGGAAGCGTAACAAGCTAAGCTCCAACAACGTACTACTACATTAGTCGAGCAAGTTGCTGTTCTTGCCTACCAATGAGCCTCATGAGGAACCATCCAAGGGAGCCGAAGCGGATAGGGGGATGATTATGTCACAAGGGGACAAACTAACTTTAGCTTCCATGTTAAATTCTGCAATACTACGCCATGGGAAACTCGAACCTGGGACCTCCTGGAACGCATGATACCTTTGAGGAACGGGGATGGCTAGCTGAGCTAGCTACCTATTGTATTATTATTGTTATTTTTTTTAATTTTTTTTTTATTAATGAAAGGACGCCATAGAGGGTTTTTATTAGATAGCCAAAGTGTTACACAGTGATGGGTGGGAGTCTAGCAACAATCCGTGCTCCCACACATTATTATTATTATTTTAAATAATAAAAAAATGGAAACCGTGAGGGTGGGCCCACCATGGCCAACCAGTCGGCCATACCGCCGGTTTTAGTCGGTCCCCCTCTTTCCCTTTATTATTATTATTATAAAAAGGAGCCACCAGGGGCATATTATTAAAAAAAAAATCATAAAATAGGTACAACGTCGATGGAGGGCAACCTAGCAACAAGTTGGGCCCCTACACCTTTTTGAATGAAAATACCTAATCTATAATATTATTATTATTATACTATTATATAATAATAATTATTAGTAGATAATGGTTCATTACATGTCATCAACAACATCGGTGGAGGGCAACCGAGCGACAAGCTGAGTGCCTACACCTTTTTTTTTTTAATGCTATAATATTTTTTATTATTGGATAAAGAGTATTACATTAACTAGTTGGAAGCCTAACAAGCCAAGCTCCAACAACATACTACTACATTAATCGAACAGGTTGCTGTGTTAGCCTACCAGCGAGCCTCATGGGTAACCTAGCCAAGGGAGCCGAAGCGGATGGGGGGCTGAGATTGTGTCACAAGGGGGGGAAACTAACTCTACCTTCCATGTTAATTTCTGCAATATTACGCCATTGGGGGCTCGAACCTGGGACCTCCTGGAACGCATGAAACTTTGGGAAACGGGGATGACCAGATGAGCTAGGTATCCGTTTTATTATTATTTTTATTTTATTTTTTTCATAAATAATATGCCACGTAGGGATTTTATTAGAGAAGCAAACCAAGTCAATAATTACACAGGGTGTGCTGGAAGCCTAGCAACAAGTTGGGCTCCCATTCCCTTTTGAATAATAATACCTAATCGATGGAATAAAGAACTGCCAATTTTATGGTTAGCATCATATCTAACAAGACAGTTTCTCATACGCTTTAAAAATAAAATAGTGTCTTCGCTCAATTCGCCAAGGGTAGTAAAGGCTAGCACCTGGAAACCATAGACATGTATAGTACATTGAATGAGGTATTTGTGCATCTTAGTCACTGCCGCAGAGATAGCATGACCTGGAGCATAAGAACGAGTTCTAGCACAGGTGAAAGGAGAGACTCCTGTAACATAAAAACAAACATCTTTACTGTCTTCCCATTTACAAATTTAAATTTTTTTTTTTTTAAATTATTTATTAAGAAGACAAATTACATGGAATTAGTTGGTAACCTAGCAACAATATGGGCACCAACCCCTTCCTGAATAGTAATACCTATTCTATGAAAAAGAGACCCTCGTAATTTACAATTAGCGTCTTGACTAGCAAGACAATTCTTCAGTCTTCTCAAAAATACACAAGTATCTTCACTCAACTCGCCAAAAGTTGAATAATCTAGAACACCGAACTCATACCCATGTTCTAAACACTTATCCAAGTACTTAATACGTTTGCGAGTGACTGCATCATAAATAGCTTGGCCTGGTGTGAAAGAATTGGTTCGGGCACTAGTGAACGGAGAAGCACCGGTAACATCAAAAAAAACATCCCGACTGTTATCCCAGTTATAAACAAGCAAGTCTGCGGGCCTGATGGCATGCGCTGTATTAGAAGAAAATCCATAGGAACTTCTTTGCGAGCCGCCACACCAACTTTGTAACATATATCCGCATATACATCACGCACCATATCATGTCGAAATTTGAGGCCGATTTCACTGGCGCAGTGGAGAGCATGGTCACCATATATATCCATAGTACTGTTACAACACGAACACAAACTACCTTCTGCAAACAAAGGTACACCCAATCAGTAGCTAAGGACACGCGAAATTGATGAGGCCCAACTGCTTGATTCAAACCTTGAACAGGTATGGCCTTGAGAAAATCCATGGCGTGGTCAGCTTTATTGCATTGCCAAAGTGCAGCATCCCTTTATTATTATTATTATTATTATTATTATTATTATTATTATTATTATTATTATTTTGAAGAGTACCACTACGGGCATTTTATTATAAAAACAAAAACATATCCCTTACACGTCGGTAGAAGGTAGCCGAGCAACAAGCTGGGCACCAACACCTTTTTGAATAAATATTATTATATTATTTGATGACTAATATTAAATGAAACTAGTTGGAAGCCTAACAAGCTAATCTCCAATGACGTACTACTACATTAATTGAAAAGGTTGCCGTGCTAGCCTACCAACGAGCCTCATGAGGAACCAGCCAAGGGAGCCGAAGCAGATAGGGGGGATGATTGTGTCGCAAGGGGGAAAAGCTAACTCTACCTTCCATGTCAAATACTGCAATAAGCAAATAATATTATTATTATTATGAAAGCAAACAAAGTCAACATTTACAAGGAAGGAGTTGGTAGCCTAGTAACAATCTGGGAAGCAATACCTCTCTGTATAATAATGCCTAGCCTATGGAAAAGTAAACTGCCTACTTTAGAATTAGCGTCATGGCTAGCTAAGCAAATAGTACTATTATTGAAATAGGTGCCATCAAGGATTTCATTAAGAGAAACAAATAGTACTACTTACATATGAATGGGTGGGAGTCGGGCAACAATCTGTGCACCAACACCCTTTTGGATAGCCAGACCTACCCTATGAAAAAGAGAACCACCTACTTTTATTATTAATATCATAATTAGTTAAGCAGATCTTCAATCTCTTCAACAGAATAATCAAGTCGTCTTCAAGCTCACCCAACGTTGAGAATGCCAAGGCAACGAAGCGATACCTATGAGATGTACACTTGTCTAAATATTTGTTACGTTTACGAACAACTGATGCAGAAATCGCATGTCCAGGTGTAAATGTACGAATTCCCCTACCAGAGAATGGTGAAACTCCAGTGACATCAAAAAAAGTATCCTGGCCATTTATCCAATTGTATATGAGTATGTCAGCGGGCTTGAGAGCATTGTAATTTTCGGACAGAAAGCCCAACGACACCTCTTTCCCAGCAGCCACATCCGATCTATAACAAATATCCATAATAACATCTCGTACTAAATTGTGCTTGAATTTAAGACCTACTTCACTTGCGCAGTGAAGAGCATGGTCTCCAAAAACATCCATATCGTGCCCAAAACACATGCAAGTAGCTTCTTCAGGAAATAGAGGAATGCCTAAACGGTACTGTGTAACGGTACGAAACTGTCGAGGCGCAAGTGTTTGATTAAAGTCCAGAATAGGAATTGGATTCAAAAAGTCCATTGCATGATCCAGTTTGTTTCTCTGCCACAAAACTGTATCTCTGGCAGTTAGTGTAAACTTAGCCAGTATCTCCTTTCTAACAACATCAAAAAATTGTGCTGCCAATGCTTTCATAGGATGGGGGGGAAGCGAAATTGATATTGAACTCAGAGAGATTACAGGCCTGCATGTATTTGTTGAGAGCGTATTGATAGTTGTGGTTTGGAGCAAATGTGTCAATGGATATGAGAATAGTAGACTGCAAGTGTTGTGTCTGAGTATGGGAGGCTAGATAACAGTTGTTAGAGCATAACTCGGTTGAACTCACCAAGGGTTGATATGTCAAGTTTGGTTGTCATATTTTAGTGTGTCAAAACTCATCTAAAGTCGCTTGATTATATACTAGAGTCAACTTCGTTTAGGTTAGATTAGAAAGTCTAGGAATGTTGAGACATACAAGTATTACTCTGAAGACCTGAAGAATGTGAAGAAGTAGCGAGCAACAACGACGACATCATCCTTCCTCTTGAGGTTAGTAATATTGACTTGAACTGTTTCATTCCTAACGTATCTTTCAAGTCGTGTTATATTGAAAACATAACTGCGAAGCTGTATATACTGTACATATTGTATAATACTCTAGTGATGTGACATGGTCATATTTGTATGATCATAGTATTAGGGAATTAGACTACGAAGTATAACGCTTATCCTTTGAACTTCGTAGATATGAAATCGACATAATCTTGTATATACTGTTATGATTATGTGAATGGGTTATGGTGAAGATTTTATCCTAGGAAACAATGTTTTATATTCATTTAAAGGAAGTACATTCATGAACTTGTTTTATGAATCGAAAGGGAAATCATTAGGCTTATCGGTACGCTATTCATTACAAATCTTTGGATTACCAATATGTGTGAGATGGTAGAACCGATCGTAACTTTGTTATGTATCTTGGTATAAGTAATCACATTGCCTGACTTATGATTTGGTATGACTAGTTTTTATTAATTGGTGTAACTGATCCTAAGTAATCACCATGAGATAGTATGATCGATATTTGTAATTAGTGTGACTGATCCTATTAATTGATGTGACCTATCATAAAGTGTTATGTAATCGATCCTTGTAATTGGTAACCGGTCCTGGTAATTGGTGTAACCGATCCTGGTAACTGGTGTGACCGATCACAAGCAATACCATGGGAATATGGTAACCGATCCTGGTAACTGATGTAACCGATCCTGGTAACTTGTGTTACCAATCACAAGTATTTCCATATAGAGGTATAACCGATCCTAGTGATTGGTAGAACCGATTGAACCCATGTATGTGATTTGATCTGATCAATCACATAAATTATCTTGGAATACAGGTCAACCAATTCCAAACTTATTTGGAAGTGTGGTATAACCGATTCCAAGAATGTAAATCCATGTAAATATGAATAAGGATTTACAGTGAAAAGATGTCAACATACTTTGAACACGTACAATAACTCTTATCATTTATTGTTCAAAGATATTCCTTAGTATTCAGGGAGATCATGTACCGAAATAAATTGAGAATCTTTTAATTAAGGTTTTTTGTTTTATATGCTTTAATTACCAGCAAATAAATGCATATCTATTGAGAATAAAAATTAGTAATGTGCATTTACTAATTGAAGATTTTCTATTGAGAGAATTAAGAAATTTTGGAAAAGCATTTATTGGAATTAGAAAAACCGAATTTTGCTATTCATTGCATATCTTGAGAATATTTTCGGTTTTGGAAATTTCTTGGTGTCCAAACATCCTTGGTCTATAAATACCTAAGTTTGAATTTCTAGCAAACTATCCTAAGAGCATGGCAAACTTCATTCTTGTTGTTTCTGGTGGAGCCGTCTATTCGGAGAGAAAAGTATCCTAATTAGGTGAAATCTCATACGACCGCTCGTTTAAAGACTTCTGTGGGATCAAGAAGCTCTACGAGTACCATTGGTGGGAAACTAGATAATTGAAGTGTTATTAGTTTTCGATTTATTTGATTGACTAACGGTTGTTGAAACTTTGATTGCACCTAGTTTGTTTATTCTTGAGAATCTTTTCTTCTGATATAAGATTCACTCAAACTAGATCGAAATAACGATGGGATCTTTAGAACTGTTTGTAGATCTAAAGATATCTTGTGATAATCCATTATTAACAGACTCCGTTCTGTGTGTGATTGATCACAAAAGATTCAAGTGGTGTTGTGAAGGTTTTTATTGAAGATTAAAGAAGATTTGAAGACGAAGAAGATTTCTGATTAGTTCTCATATCTTTGTGTGTGCAAAAACCTTGATCGGCTTGGATCCAACTAGAATCATATTTATGCGATTGATTAGTTGCGTGAGATCGGCATTCTCAATATATCTCTTTGAGAATTATTTTGATTGAGTGTGAATCTAAACTTAACTACTTTTGTAGTTATTGGATAGATTGATCTAACCAGGCAAAGAAGTTTATTAAATTAAACGGAAGAGCCTTTGCATATGAATTGAGATATCATTATCTTAGAAAGAATCAATAGAGTTGTTACCAAACAGATTTGTTGTTCCTTTATTGTTTGGAATACGATCAAAAGTAATTGTACCAGTGTGTGACCTTCGAAGTCGGAAGCACAGGGATATTAATTAAACTAAGTGAACTAGGGGTAGTTGCTTGTTCACAACTATACGAAGTTGGTTTAGATTTTGTATAGCGGCTTAATTCTGAGAGTATTCAATTCTGGACTAGGTCCCGGGATTTATCTGCACTTGCAGTTTTCTTCGTTAACAAAATCTTGCTGTGGGATTTACTTTTGTTTTCCGCAACTATATTTTTTTATATAATTTAAAGTAAATTACACAAAAGTTAACTCCGATATACTTGATAGTGATCCTATAGAATTTGGTTAAGTCCGAACCTATTATCAAGTATCACACTTTGGTAGTTGTCTCGATCTCGTATCCATAGACAATCACACAAAGTTTGAATACCGATTTGTTGTATTGTCTCGACTCTGTCCATAGACGACCACTTTCGGTAAGAGGACTTATAAGTTGAAAACTAAAAGATTGTGGTGTATTTGGGTACCCTCATCTTTTCAATTGGTATAAGAGCAGGCAAACACGAAAATATCTAACAATCTGTGTTTGGTGCGATCCAACCTATAAGATATGAGCCAAAGTAGAGTTAAGCGAGAGCGAAAACTAAAGAAAGACTCAGTTAACGTATCACAATACTTTGGAAGTTTTGATTTTAAAATGCTTAGAAGGGACTTCCTCATCGAGCTCTACCGGCTCAGTTGAAAATATTTATGAATATTCTCAAGAGGAGATTAAGTTAAGTCATGTACTGATGATCAATGACCTTGATTCTGAAAAACCTTTCGTAGGGGATAAAAAGTTTGTTGATCATGTAAGTATAAAAACGTCCGAGCTACAAGAGCTAAAAGAAAGTTTTCTATCTTGTACAATTGAACTCACTCTTGGACTAGCAAGAGAAGGAAAACTTCTAGAAGATTTAAGTTGTGTGCAAATTGAAAATGAACAACTTGATCGTGATCTTTCCTCCGTGACAGCGGAATTATATTCTCTCAAGAATACATCTTCCTTGGAGATTCATTCCTTGGAAGAGAAACTTACTGAATCTGAAGCAAGGATTAACTCTCAACAAAAGAGTTTTGAAGAGAAGGAAGGTACATATCTCTCACGAGAAAAATGCCTTGAGGCTGAGCTAGATGTTGCTCTTGATAAAATCAATCTAGCGTGCACTCCAAATCAATCTAAGAATCACTCATAAACCCTAGATATGGTAAAAACAAACGATGGTGATAAAAACTCTCAATATATTTGTATTTATAATAAAGCTTCACACTTAGAACATTAAATTCATCCTTAATCAACAAAGGATTTAGCTACTCATATTACAAAGAAGATGAAGAATTGTGGTTTCCCCCTAAAGGGGTAAACCCTAGGTTTAGATGTAGATGTAAACCCTAGCTTGTGATATGAGATGATATGATATGATGAAAGGCCTAATACCTATTTATATAGGTTTACATTGTTTGTCCTTCAAGTATCCTAGTCGGTTAAGGAACCCGACCCGAAATTACGAAGGAAAGACCCTAACCGTGAATGTTAGCCTTCATAAGTATGCATACCCATTCGCATACTTAATTTTATAATAAAATCCAGGTAAATAAGTATGCATACACGTTTTCATACTTAGAATTTCAGTTAAATCCGTTTGCATACCCGTTTGCATACTTTCCTGTCTTCGGTATTCAATAAAAAGCTTGTTTTGGCCTTAACTTATTCGTCCTAACTCGGAATGACCTCATTCGTTTTGCATTATTTGCCTCTTTCAATTCTCTTCAAGATGGTGATGAGAAATCCTGAATTTGAATGATTTAATATCGGTCTTTGACCCGTCTCTTGATTTTAAGCATTTTGCTCCTTTTCGTCGCACTACTTCCACTTCTCTTGGACTTGGTGTTGATGGTGGTTTTTCGTATAGGGCGAAAACTGTAAAAGTCTACCTACCTGACCCAGCATCAGAATTAGTAGACCTTGATATGTCTATATTCCGCAAGGAATTTGAAGAATATATCAGAATCTGATGAGTGCCTATGTCTCTCTTCATATTATATTGAAACTCAAGCTCCTAGATGAATTGTTCACTAGTATAGAGCCTAATGAGTATTTAAGCTCCTAGTTGCATTACTCACTAATGCCGGAGCCTGCCGAGTATTCATTATATGCTATGTTCCCAGCCGAACTCTTGATTTTGACATGACATGACAATTAATGTTCGCTCGCAACTGAGTAGCATGAATTTCCCGAAGTGTCAGGATTAAGATATGCATGGAAATACTCAATTAGAGAGGCACGCAAAGTTATGATGCCCTCTGAAACATAATAAGTGTTGTATGAGCGCACAAAATTCACCGAAAAATTGATTGGTTTTGCGGCAACCCGCAAAATTCAGTTCTTTAACCTAATTTTATCGATTTGCAAAAATTAGGTTTTTTTGCGCCTTGCGCGATAATTCGAACCCTATTGGTCGAAACTAAACTTACGCAAACTAGGAAATTGATCCATCACGGAGCTAGTAGGAGCAAGATCCTACAAAAAATCAGAAAATAAGAAATAAAGAGGAACTGCGACAAGTAAGAGAAGCAACAAAAGGAGGCGTGGCCAAGCCACTTGTCCGTTCGATTTTCCTAAGCAGGCGCCGCCCGTGGTCTGCCGGCCACGCTCCATGTGGCTACTTGCCGGCCCCTTTTCCCATCGACCAATCAGATCGCTCCAAAATCGCCACACGCACTTTGAATTAAGATTGAAAGTTGGTTGGTCGACATACCTAATTCCTTAGGGAATTAAACATAGACTACTCATGTCGGTCTCAAAACGATCACAGCCGCACATTTTGGCCGGCTGGTGTGTCAAGCTTGGCCGCTTCCTGATGCAACCAGACAAACACCATCATGTACACCGGCAGGCCCACTAATGCTTCGGCCAATCAGAGTCCTTCCAACACGCAAGCGGAACCACTAAACGATTGCTAAAAGAGAGTTGGCCGCGCGAGTTACAAAACCCTAATTTTGGTTAGCGGCGGTACACTACTGCCGCAAAACGATCTCGGCCGTCCAACTTCGCTAGCCGAATCGACCGACCTAGATCTGACTTTAAGCAACCAGCAAGATGCGACTATGCTCACCGACGGTTCCGCAATTGTTCCTACCAAACGGAATTTCCATGGCCTGCTAGCAAAAAAAAAAACGCTAGCACAAAATAGGCCAGCCGCGTGAATAAAAGAATCCTTAATCGAATTAAGGCTGCCCAGGTGGGTCTTAAGTCGATCGTTACCTTCCAACTTCGCCGGCCAAATTGATCGTCCTAGATTCAATCTTAATTAATGGGCAAGGTACAGATACGGTCACCAGCGGCCCGACTATTGTGCTGGACGATTGGATAAGCTCACAGCACGCGGCTAACACCAAAATCGTTAGCCCAAAGTAGGGTGGCCACACGGCCGGTAAAAACCCTGAATTAATTCAACGACAGCCATTAACTGCCACAAATCATCTCGGCCGCCCAACTTCGCCAGTGGAATCGTCCGGCCTTACTCCTATTCTAGGCGTTCAACAAGTTGTGTCCATGATCACTGGCCACCTCCCTTCCATAAGGAACAATCGGCCACGCCGCGGCCTGCCCATATGGATCCTAAACGATCGCCCAAAGATGGATGGCCGTGCTTCTTGTAGGAGTCTAAAATAAATTAGCGTCAACCAATAACTACCGCAAATCATCTCAGCCATCAAATTATGCTAGCCAATTTAACCGGTCTAGATTTAACTTGGACCGACTGTCAAAATGGCTATCATCCATCACTCTCCTATAGGGACCGACCGGCCTACCTTTGGCATGCATAAATAGTTCT
The DNA here is from genome assembly GCA_023531105.1 of Papaver atlanticum. NCBI lineage: Eukaryota > Viridiplantae > Streptophyta > Magnoliopsida > Ranunculales > Papaveraceae > Papaver > Papaver atlanticum. Next base: position 836,773 of record JAJJMB010016680.1, on the reverse strand, counting down.
CAGCAACTTCCTGAAAGTGGTTGGTCATGCTCTTTTAAAACACTAGGTTCTGCGACCAACCAAGACAGGCTCAATATAACGATGCTTCACATACATCGATTATTTTGAGACGTGGTTTTCTACATTTTCACACGACCCCATTTCTCCATCACTCAACTACTCCCACTTCCTATGAGATCAGGGTGCGTGCTACTATGACTGATATAAAATTGGTTTCGACCTATTTTGACAAAAAAAAAAGGAACAGTTTTGATTATCAACACAAGTATCCAAAAAACATAACAAGAACTGATAGCTTACATTCGGCAAGCCAGTTCTATATTATGATACAAGTCATAAAACAACCATACCTTAAGAATTAACCATTCTGATCTCAACACTTTCTTCGCTTCCCTCCATAAGATCAACCCTTCTCCTTCATTTTGTGACCGAAGCAAGACTGGAATGGCCATTTCTTGGTTTAGGCCAGGATTGTACAGATTGATATCTCGAATATAAAGTACTCCCGTGCAGTGCATTTGTTTAGGGTTTAGATTCGTTTCTCGGCGGCACACCCAAATTTACCATTTCCAGCAGAATCAGTTTTTACCCCAAAACAACCGGCGACCACAGTGGGAGCTTAATCTCTCGGTTGTAAAATCAGTTTCTCAATATTCATTCCAGTTTTGTCAATTTCAAAAGGGTGGATCTTAGATCCAATCCAATCATTAAACTCAATTTAGGTTCAACTACCAATTTCAATTCCGGTGTTCTGTTCGCTAAGAAGCTTCACAAAAATGCTTTTTCAAGCAATACTACTGGAAATGCCATGGATAGCTGAACACCAGTAAATCTCCAAGATGAAAGGACAAAAAATCCGTATGGAGACACAAGAAGACGTGACTACTACTTTGAAGGGCACATTGGCTTCTCTCGAGATCCGGATGGAGCAACCCCCTTTTCTGCAACACCATAAGTGTTATATGGAGCAAGCCAGAAACGCTTCAAAGTTAGCACTGATATTAATGTCGCCAGGGTCCACGCTAAGAGAGATAAAGGGAAGATTCGCATAGCCGTTGTTCCAATATGGAGATAGTCGACAACAAATCTCAACATCAGTGGAGTCCTAGAAAGGCACTTGCAGAGATCACAAAAGCAAAGCAACAACAGGAGAGCTTACGCACTTATGGAATCAAGGAGGAGCCGCTTCACCGAAAATAAAGAGGAGAAAAAAAAGAAGGAATAAACTCACATACGTGTGTTATATGCTCATGGACGTGGTCGTCCAAGGTTCGTGCTTATAGCTGCCGCTCTTTCCTTCCAAGACCCGTGACCGTAGCCATCATCACTCCTCTCTGCCAAAATCCATGACCATAGCCACCACTCTCCCTGCAAGGTCCATAGCCACCACTCCTCCCTGTCAAGGATCATGACCGTAGCCACCACTACTTCGTCAGTACGGGAGACTGGAGGAGCCAGGGGAAACCAACCTCCTATTACCATTACCGATTTAATGGAGGGACAGGAAGTTCTTGCCAAAGCTCATACGGATATGGATACAACTCAAAAGGAGGTACTCACTTTTCTCAAGACGTTAATGGAAATATTACCACCAGAACCGCGCCACCTCCAAATGGAGCATACAAGGAACACTTTCATGACTCCTGGCGCAAGTACTTAAACAGGGCGTATATTTATGGATGAAGAAGTTTGTGTAGCTCCCGAGCGGCAATCAGAAAGGAATCAACAGTCCAACTTTATCACATGAGAGGACATAGAACGACTTCTCAAGAATCGAGGCAGGGAAAATCCAACTTCCATTCATCAATACCAACCTCCTTATCCTCCTGACGTGCAAAGAGTTCCTCTTCCAAGAGAGTATTCTTCTCCCCAGTTTTCCCTTTATGATGGTACTGGTAACGCTCGTGAACATATCTCTCATTTTTTTTTTGGAATCACTAGGGGAACATGAATATAACCATGTCCTCCGCCTGAAAGAATTCTCAAAATCACTCACTGGAAGGGCGTACACCTGGTACAAAAACATTACACCAAACAACATAGCCAATTGGTATGAAATGGTCACCGCTCTCTACAAGAAATATTTCTTTGTGTCTGAGCAAATCACCCTATCATACTTAGGAAGGATATTTCAGCGAAACAATGAACATCCGAATGATTATGTCAAGAGATTCAGGATTCAAGCGCTAGATTGTCATGATCTAAATGTGACTGAACATCAATTGGTGGAGCTGTGCATTGATGGCATGGTACCTGTCTATCGCGCTTTACTGGAGAACCTGCGCTTCCAGACATTCTCTGAAATTCATGAAGCTGCTAAGTGGTCGGCCACAACAGCACCAGCCTTGCTAGAAAGAACCAGGCCCGCCATGAATGAAAATGGGCATGAGACTCGAGGGAACAGACGTCTCATCAACAAATAATACAACACTCAACCCTCGGTAAGTGTGATGAGTGAAGGAGGAAAAAAAAGCTCCAGATGCTGAACAACAACCCAGGCGTGCGGCACCAGCGCAGCAGGCAATTCAAACCCGGAAAGCTGTGACTAAGACGCCTACACAGCAACAAGAAACTGGAAAGACTGTTCTAACCTTCCCATTTCCTATTGAAGAGGTAATCAAACTCCTACAAGCATGGATTCGAGATGACGCCATCAAGCTACCTCCTCTCAGACGTCCACCAACTGAAGAAGAAATGGCAAATCCCAAGTATTGTCGCTACCATAGGTTCGTCAATCACCCAACCAGTGACTGCAACAAATTGAAACGCATTTTCAAAGAGAAGGTGGATGTAGGCGAACTTCAACTAGGCACTGAAGGTGTTCATAGAGATTCCCTTCATGTCAGGAGCTGCATGATTTCTGTGGACTCCGTCCACAAAACCGTACAGTCTATGATGGAGCATCTATATGAGATTCTGTATTTCTCCAAGGAGCAGCGTCAAGACATATTTACAGCCCTCAACCGTGTTGTATCAGGAAAGCAGCTGTTTCCAGCCAGGGAAGCCGCTCCCAAACCCCAACCTCTCCTAGAAAGCACGACCGATAGATGCGACTGGGGACTCCTAACCACCGCTCACTTGAAGGACGTCGAGTTTGACAGCATACTGATTGACGCGGCCTCTGACTTCAACATTGTCACCATCAAGACTCTGAGAGATGCAAGGATTTCAAAGTAGGAAGCCGTTCACTACCCAACCATAATAAAAAAACTCAGAAGGAGAGTCCATAAGCCGCTTCAATGTTCTCTCCAGAAGCCGCTTCAACGTTATCTCCGGAATCCGGAGCCGCTTCAACGCCTCAGCAAGCCACGCAGACCAACCGCATCATGTCTGCCACATCGCCGAGAAAGTCAGATTCGAGGTTTCTAGATTTCCAATTTCCTATGGAAGGGGTGCATGAGCTGCCAAAAGTTTGGATACAATACAGATCTATCAAATACGACTCCCGCTCATTGATCAACAAATGACCAATCCGAAAGATTGCCGCCTTCATCAATTCATCAACCACCTTACCAGCAAATGCAATAGAAGTACATCTTTCAGGAGAAAATAGGCTCATGATAATTACACTTGGGGACTGCCAGCACGGGATGTCTTCACGTCCCTCGACCAGGTTACTTTTGATATCAGCATCATCACTGTCAAAGCTTTACGAGCCGTAGTAATTCCTCAACATGAAGCTATATACGTGCATTAAAGATTCCAAAAGTACGCCACAGAGATATATTCACATATCCATCCACGCCATCGGATCTACTCCAGTGACCAAACAGAAGTGTAACTGAGGACTGCTCATCGCATCCCATTCCATACAATAGTCCAAGATTCATAAGATGGTTCAAAAGATGTCGTTTGGAACGAAGTCCTTGAAGACTTGATAGCAGCACGTCGGCAACGGAACGCCTCTCAGCTCGTCTACTTCACCCAACGGCTCCGGAAGATTTTAACCATACAAGTATCCACAGCATATCATCATCGCAATCAGAAGAGCAAGAATAAGCTTGTAAGCTAAAGAGCCAGAATAAACACAATTTTATTCTGGTCAATGCTCAGGAGTTTAAGGAACATTTTAATTGCGGCTCGGCAGTCCAGGCACCAAATAACTTAAAGTCAAGGATGGATCAACAACGCAGCTACACTCTCAAAGATTAGCCCTGACATGATCATTGCCGAACATATATTTCATCCATCCCTCCCAGGAGTGCAATGGAGTTTGGAAAATTTTGAAATCCACTGGAGAGGTTAGATACTCATTCTTCTAGAGACAGAACCTTATTACACATTCTGGAGAAGATCGATGGTATTGTTGGCTACATGCACAAAAGAGAAAAGAGCACATACCTTGAGTTCTCCTGGCTCGCCTTGCTGCTGATTATAACTATTGGAGATTGCTTTGTTGCCATTGATGCTTGCTCTGCCACTGCTAACAAAGAACGTCGTTCATACCGAGCTAAATATCCAAGTTTGATAAATTACTCATGGATATTACACTCACAACTAAAATACAAAGACAAGATGAACTTACCTTGCCGCTGACGATTGGCACGCTTGTGATGGAGTTGCTGATAGTAACAAAGAGGAGCCGGATGCTGCAGACAAAAGCACGGAGCCGGACGAGCAACAAAAAACAGAAGAGGGTCGATACCCCTTTTTATACGAACGAAGTTTCTAGAGTTCGAACAGAAGAAGTATTCCTTCTTGCTCCATAAACGGGAATAGATAGCTGGGCGCACCGCACTCATACCCCATAGCTGAGCTAGCAACACGCTACTACGAAGGCCACTGGCCGCGTGATCCCGCTGCTGAAGTTCGATTAGAATTTTATTGGTAATATCTACCTGCTTTGTCTTTTCAATTTTAATTTCATCTGTCACCATCTAATGCTTACCCTGCAACAATGTCACTGTTATGTGCTAAGCAGGGGACTTAATGTTGATGGTGGCTTTTAGTATAGGGCGAAAATTGTAAAAGTCTTCCTACCTGACCTAGCATCAGAAGTAGTAGACCTTGATATGTCTATATTCCGCAAGGAATTTGAAGAATATATCAGAATCTGATGAGTGCCTATGTCTCTCTCCATATTATATTGAAACTCAAGCTCTTAGATGAATTGTTCACTAGTATAGAGCCTAATGAGTATTTAAGCTCCTAGTTGCATTAGTCACTAATGCCGGAGCTTGCCGAGTATTCATTCTATGATATGTTCCCAGCCGAACTCTTGATTTTGACACGACATGAAAATTAATGTTCGCTCGCAACTGAGTAGCATGAATTTCCCGAAGTGTCAGGATTAATATATGCATGGAAATACTCAACTAGAGGCACGCAAAGTTATGATGCCCTTTGAAACATAATTAGTGATTTTGTATGAGCGTACAAAATTCACCAAAAAATTGATTGGTTTTGCGGCAACTCGCAAAATTCAGTCCTTTAACCTAATTTTATCAATTTGCAAAAAATAGGTTTTCTTGCGCCCTGCTCGATAATTCGAACCCTATTGGTCGAAATTAAACCTAGGCAAACTAGGAAATTGATCCATCACGGAGCTAGTAGGAGAATGATCCTAACAAAAATCAGAAAACAAGAAATAAAGAGGAACTGCGGCAAGTAAGAGCAGCAGCAAAAGGGGGCATGGCCGCGCCACTTGGCCGGTCGATTTGCCTCATCAGGCGCCGCCCGTGGTCGGCCGGCCACGCTCCATGTTGCTACTTTCCTGCCCCCTTTTCCCACCGACCAATCAGATCGCTCCAAAAGCGCCACATGCACTTTTAATTAAGATTGAAAGTTGGTTGGTCGACATACCTAATTCCTTAGGGAATTAAACATAGGCTACTCATGTCAGTCTCAAAACGATCACAGCCGCACGTTTTGGCCGGCTGGTTTGTCAAGCTTGGACGCTTTCTGATGCGACCAGACAAACACCATCATGTACACCGGCGGGACCACTAATACTTCGGCCAATCGGAGTCCTTCCAACTCGCAAGCGGAACCACTAAACAATTGCTCAAAGAGAGTTGGCCACGTGAGTTACAAAACCCTAATTTTGGTTAGCGGCGGTATACTACTGCCGCAAAACGATCTCGGTCGTCCAACTTCGCTAGCCGAATCGACCGGCCTATATCTGACTTTAAGCAACCAGCAAGATGCGGCTCTGCTCACCGATGTCCCCATCATCGTTCCTACCAAACGGAATTTCCATGGCTTGCTAGCAGCAACCAAAAATGCTAACACAAAATAGGCCAGCCGTGCGAATAAAAGAAGCCTTAATCGAATTAAGGTTGCCCAGGTTGGTCTTAAATCGATCGTGACCGTCAAACTTCGCCGGCCAAATTGATCGTCCTAGATTCGATCTTAATTAATAGGCAAGGTACATATACGCTCACCAGCGACCCGACTATTGTGCTGGCCGATTGGAGAAGCTCCCAGCACGCGGCTAACACCAAAACCGTTATCCCAAAGTAGGGTGGCCACACGGCCGGTAAAAACCATGAATTAATTCAACGATAGCTATTAACTGCCGCAAATCATCTCGGCCACCCAACTTCGCCAGTGGAATCGGCCGACCTAACTCCTATTCTAGGCGTTTAACAAGTTGATCACTGGCCACCTCCCTTCTATAAGGAACAATCAGCCACGCCGCGGCCTGCCTATATGGCTCCTAAACGATCCCCCAAAGATGTCTGGCCGCGCTTCTTGTAGGAGTCTTAAATAAATTAGCGGCAACCAATAACTGCCGCAAATCATCCCAGCCATCCAATTTGGCTAGCCAATTTAACCGGTCTAGATTTAACTTGGACCGACCAATAGGATGTCAAAATGGCTATCATCCATCACTCTCCTATAGGGACCGACCGGCCTACTTTTGGCATGCATAAATAGTTCCCAGCAACTTCCTGAAAGTGCCCGGTCATGCTCATTTTAGAACACTAGGTTCCGCGACCAACCAAGACAGGCTCAATATAACAATGCTTCACATACATCGATTATTTTGAGCTGCTTGCTTAAAAGCGATGCTTTACATGCATCGAATACATACGATATTTTATGAGTATCGGCTTCACAAATAACTTAGTTATTTAACCTAATAACGCCACATGCTATTCTTTGCGGCAAGTCTCATGACTTGGCTCGTCACACATGACTACCCGCCACTTAGCTTGCGCGTGATTGGTCAGAATAATTAGGCAAGACCCACTCAGCAACTTGCTAAATATTTTCTATAAAATACTCGAGACATCAAACATGTCATAAACTGGGGGATGTTCAACAGGGTATTGGTCTGGCGGTTTACAACGTGTGGTGTGCAACACGCCCATTATAAGAAAGTGTCAGGAAAGGCGGACAGTTAGTGGAAGCAGAGAAGTAGTGGGTGTAAACTGACTCGTCTTCCCTCATAGTAATACGTGGTTTTCTACATTTTCACATGACCCCACTTCTCCATCACTCAACTACTCCCACTTCCTATGAGATCAGGGTGCGTGCAACTATGACTGATATAAAAAAGATTTCGACCTATTTTGACCCAAAAAAAAAAAAAAGGAACAGTTTTGGTTATCAACACAAGTACCCAGAAAACATAAAAAGAACTGATAGCTTACATTCAGCAAGCTAGTTCCATATTCTGATACAAGTCATAAAACAACCACACCTTCAGAGTTAACCATTCTGATCTCAACACCTTCTTCGCTTCCCTCCCTAAGATCAACCCTTCTCCTTCATTTTGTGACCGAAGTAACACTGGAACGGCCATTTCTTGGTTTAGGCCAGGATTGTATAGATTGATCTCTCGAATCTAAAGTACTCCCGTGCAGTGCATTTGTTTAGGGTTTAGATTCGTTTCTCGGCGGCACACCCAAATTTACCATTTCCAGCAGAATCAGTTTTTACCCCAAAACACTTGGGCACTTGGATACTTTGGGTACTTCTCTTCTTAGCTATTTTCAGCACTTTGTAGCCCCTTTTTTGACGATTCACCTAATAGAGACAAATAAGAGAAAACAAGAGTAATAATACGAATACATGCAAGAATATTAGCTTAAACAAGTATGGAATGGACACTAAAATCATATGAATTATGCACTTATCAAAGTCCCCCACACTTAGCTTTTGCTATTCCTCGAGCAAACTAAAATAAAAATAATCCTAAATACAACAACTCTATTTCGTTGAGAATACGGTTACACTTAGCTATGCAACATGCCTTTAAATCCCTAGGTGTCCCTAGTGGACGAGTTATAGTCTCGTGAGGGTTTACAATAGGTATACCTACAAAACCTACTCCAATTTCTCGCCTTGGAAGAACACTAAGGACAGACACAAAGTAGTAGCTAATAAGATAATCAGCTTACATATGTTCTTTAGCTGCAAACATCCCACATAAGTTCCAATCATCACACACAAGAAATTACTTACGTGTGATATTCAACCTGATTACATAACTCTACTAAGATAGTCATTATACTTGTTGTAATGTTAGCCGCAATACTCGCGTACTGGAATCACATGGATAGATGGGATTGGAAAATAGAATAGTGAAGTGTGCTAAAGGGAAAGATGTTACCTACAATACTTGTATGGATGTCGTCAAAGGATAATTTATAGATTTAGTGCAATAGTTGATATAAACACCCATTTAACTCGGCAACATGATTAGATACTCTAAGCGCATGTTCTTTTCAGCAAATATGTGATAGTTCCCTTGGATCCTGCATTCCACGCTTGTTTAGGCGACGGAGACAGGGAAAATTCACACATACTGCTATCCAAGTGTCGAAAACCTCATCAATAGTCTTTTTGACTTGCTAAATAATGATGATAGGTTTCACTCATTTCATCGACTACATGATTAATTCCCATGGATCCTGCATTCCACGCTTGTTTAGGCGATGGAGACAGGGAGAATCTTCTCTTTGTATTTTTAATAAAATGTCGGTATATGAAGAGGAGCCTAATATATATATTTTTGATTTTTGGCTCACTCTTTATGAGTGTAAGATAATTGTCTATGGGGATTTTATATAAACTCAACCAATGATTACCTTGCTACAACATCCATGGCAGTATTAGGATCCCACCAAATTACTTAGAGAAACATATAACTGCAAAAATAAAAAGAAAGTGATTCAGTAATGTTTAATTGCGAGGACAAATCTTTCAAACGACTACCATGCTATTGCTAGCACCTGAGTTTCGCATTCAATTATGAACGTATATAATTAAGGATTGTAGAATGATAAAGTGGGACTAAATCCATAGCTGTAACAACTGTTTCAACCTTAAAAGGTTTAGTGTGTCATCCTAAATAGCTCATAATTAACTCCAAAAGATGAAGTCTCAAGAATGCAAGAAATCAAAGTGTTTTTTTTTCTTCTAATTATATGTATAGTAATACTAATATAATATCCAAACATGCTTAACTACTCCCCACACTTAAACTCAACATTGTCCCCAATGTTCAAAACCTAAAATTCTGATTTCTGACATAACATCCTAGAAAACTCGAAAAATGTACAAATGGGTAGGGAACTAGGAAAAACATCCAAAATGAAAGTTATTCGCCTACGTCTTTTCTATGAGGTGTCAAAAAGGAAAAGTGTTTCGATAAACGGTCTAAAAGTTATTTCCTCCGGACTGACAAACATGCAATCTGAAAAAGTTCTGTAAAAATACCGAAACTCAAATGTCCAGGCCAATCGGTCCAACTTAACAGACTCCGAATTCAAATTTTATTTTTGTAAAAGAAAGGTGAGTCTTTCCTATTTAAAATTTGTGGTAAACCACTCAAATCGGACTCCGTATGAAGTCTCGAGAGCTATTTTCATGACAAGTGCGCAGTCAGAATTTTTCTGACGAGAAGAGTTTCGTCACAACTTTCATTATAAATATAGGATTTTGTAAAATCTAAGATGGGAATGCAAAATATGATATGAAAAAATAATAAAATTAAAAACAAAAGGGATAGAGATACAAAACCGATGGGTTGCCTCCCATTTAGCGTTTGGTTTAACGTCGTCAGCCCGACGTTATTGTTATCGTCCGTACACCGATAATCTAAAAATTCGGTAATCCTTCCAAATAACAATCTGCAATTGCAATAACATCTTCAAAAAAACATTAGCACAAAATATAAATATTGAAGATATCACTTTATTGAAATTTCCTCCACACTTAGTCCTTTCTACATTCGGAAGTGGATAGAGAACATAGAATTCGGGAACTTCAATAGGTTCCTCAGCTTGATGAACCTGCGCAATACTCGATTAAAACACATCAAATGGTGGATATTTAGAAGAAAAATAATTCTTAAGAATATTAATAGCACATATACCAAACCTAAGTGAGGTAGCTCCTTAAAAATCGGGTTAACGATTCTTTCGGAAACTATTTCAATTGGGAGAGGAGAATCAAAATATATAGAATCATGCAAAGTATTAGACAAACCTTTCACAATATCTTGTATTACGGGATCCTCGTCATTCTTAAAGAATTTCAATGAATTATTTACCTCATTTGTATCGTGGTCCTCTATCAAACTATTTAGCCATTCTTCGTCTGCTTCAACCGCAATCTCAGCATCATTATAATCCTTGGCAAGCTCAATTGGGTCTTCCACGACTTTAATCAAATTTTTTTCATTCTCAATCTCAATCTCTTCAACAATCTTGTCATCAAAATCGGAATCCTCTCCCAGAAAGTCTAGTTCGTTGGTGAAAATTCTAAAATCTTCACTTGTGTACGTTATACCATTGATAACAACGGTTATGTCATATTCATTCTCCTCCTTTTGAATAGGCAAGTGATCGTTATTACGATCCGAAGTTGGAATATCATTACCATTATTGCAAAGATTTTCCAAAGGTTGCTCATCTTCATCAGAGTCTTCGTCAACCTCATAATCTTCAATATCCCAACGACATTGAAGTTCTGATCGTATTACCTTGTTAATTTCTTCGAGAGTCTTTTCTGATGCTCCAGCTTCTTATAAATGATCATATTGCTTAGAAAGTTTTCTGATATTAATACGTTTTCCGCTATTATTCATGATGAAATTTTCAGACCGTATCTCTTCTTTTGACATAACTGAAGAAAGAACATGATAAAGAGGAGTAGGTCTTTCCAAACTCTCTGTCATCTGCACATTACTAGAAAACAACTGATCAGCATAACTATCCTCCCATCCCTATGATTGCTCACTTACATACCTGTCATAAGGTTGTTTATATGTATGAGAGTATCCATAGGGTTCCGTAGGATATTGAACATAGCCAAAAGATTGGTTTTGATTATACCCGTAGGATGGTTGGTTGTCATATGAATGAGATTGAAAACCATATTGATTACCACTGTTGAATGAGTAATCTTGTGCTCCGTACATGTTATTTTCGTAAGGAAACATGACGATTCACAAGAAAAAGAAAATCAAAACAAAAATCTAAAAACACAAATAAAAATAAGCTAAACAAATAACAAATCAATTAGCGACTGCTCCCCGGCAGCGGCGCCAAAATTTATATGGGCTGTCGTTAGTGCAACAAATTAATAAAGATATTTTCCACTAATTAACTAGTAATATAGAGGTAGTAAGAGATCGTTCCCACATAGAGCTGTATAATTGATAGGTTATTTGTATTAGCAAAATAAAGTAAATAACAAAAGGGGGGGGTTTGGTTGTAAGATAAATAGAAAGACAATAAAGAAGAAAATAGATGATTAAGGAATCCTTCGCCGTTACCAAGCGATAACTAGATTAATATACTTATTTATCGTTCGTAAGAACCATTCATCACCAACCGTAGAATAGTAGCTAGCCCAGTACTATCCCAAAAACTCCTTTTACCACGGATACGAAAGCTATCCAATATCATATTTTATCCAACCGAACCACCAAGTAGTAGCTCACTCAAGGTGTAATCCAATCGAACGCTTTAGGGTTTGTGAATTAGGTTAATTCCAGTGGTTAAACTCTTAGCTCAATATTTACTTGCTGATGTTGTTTTTACACATGATTCCACAACAGAATCCCTCTGTAAGGTCTCGTGATTTCTACTTGTGTAGAGAGTTATTCGATACTTATCTCCTAACTTCTACTAGCAATAGATCAATCTAGCGTGCACTCCAAATCAATCTAAGAATCACTCATAAACCCTAGATATGGTAAAAACAAACGATGGTGATAAAAACTCTCAATAGATTTGTATTAATAATAAATCTTCACGCTTAGAACATTGAATTCATCCTTAATCAACAAAGGATTTAGCTACTCATATTACAAAGAAGATGAAGAATGGTGGTTTCCCCCTAAAGGTGTAAACCCTAGGTTTAGATGTAGATGTAAACCATAGCTTGTGATATGAGATGATATGATATGATTAAAGGCCTAATACCTATTTATATAGGTTTACATTGTTTGTCCTTCAAGTATCCTAGTCGGTTAAGGAACCCGACCCGAAATTACGAAGGAAAGACCCTAACCGTGAATTTTGGCCTTCACAAGTATGCATACCCGTTCACATACTTCATTTTGTAATAAAATCCATGGAAATAAGTATGCATACCCATTTGCATACTTGGAATTTCAGTTAAATCCGTTTGCATACCCGTTTGCATACTTTCATGTCTTCGGTATTCGATAAAAAGCTTGTTTTGGCCTTAACTTCTTCGTCCAAACTCGGAATGACCTCATTCGTTTTGCATTATTTTCCTCTTTCAATTCTCTTCAAGATGGTGATGAGAAATCCTGAATTTGAATGATTTAATATCGGTCTTTGGCCCTGAAAAAGTGGGGGTACAACAACCTCACCCAATAATTTGCTTAGCAATCTGTATGGACTAACTCCAATATACTTTTAAGAGAATCAACTAGACAGTCAGACTCAATCTTAATAAAAAGTATATCAAAGAGTTATATATCAATTTATCGATTCAATCCTTACTCAAGCAAATAGAAATCTGCGAGTCTAATTGAATACAAGAGAAATTAACTTGAACGGTACCAAAGACCAATGTTCAAGTATCAATCAATTTCAATCAACAACCAAAGGTCGTATTTCCCAATTGATTGATTCAACGCACAACCTGTGATATTTCAATTATATAACAAAATATAATGCGAAAAATAAATAACACAGACACCAGAAGTTTTGTTAACGAGGAAACCGCAAATGCAGAAAACCCCCGGGACCTAGTCCAGATTGAACAAACACTATATTAAGCCGCTACAGACACTAGCCTACTAAAAACTAACTTCGGTCTGGACTATAGTTGAACCCAAATCAATCTCACACTGATCCAAGGTACAGTTGTGCTCCTTATGTCTATGATCCCAGCAGGATACTACGCACTTGATTCCCTTAGCTGATCTCACCCACAACTAAGAGTTGCTACGGCCCAAAGTCGAAGAATTTAATAAAAAAATATGTCTCACACAGAAAAGTCTACAAGAATAGATAAATCTGTCTCCCACAGAAATACCTACGATTTTTGTTCTATCTTTTGATAAATCAAGGTGAACAGGAACCAATCGATAACCCGGACTTATATTCCCGAAGAACAGCCTAGAATTATCAATCACCTCACAATAATCTAAATCGTATGATGGCGAAACTAGATATTGTGGAATCAAAAACGATGAGACGAAGATGTTTGTGATTACTTTTATCTTGCCCATCGGAGAAATTAATCTCGAGTCAATTATTTCAATTGTACTCAATACGATAGAATCGGGCAAGATCAGATCACGCAACTAAAGAGAAAATAGTTGGGTCTGGCTTCACAATCCCAATGAAGTCTTCAAGTCGTTAACCTATAGGGTTTCGGTAGAAACATAAGGTTAAAGGAGAATCGACTCTAGCTTATACAACTAGTATCACACATGAGGTGTGGGTATTACCTTTCCCAGTTGCTAGAGTTCTCCTTTATATAGTCTCCAAATGAGGGTTTGCAATCTAAGTTACCTTGGTAACAAAGCATTCAATATTCACCATTAGATGAAAACCTGATTAGATTCAAGCTAATATCTTTCAACTGTTAGATCGAACTTAGCTTGTTATACACAAATGAAGTATACGTCATTTAGGTTTGTGTAACCGTACCTAAACGTGTACAATTCGTTGGTTCAACAGTTTTTAACCAAATGGTTAGCCATAGGAGCACTTTCATATCAACCTTATTCATCTTCACCATAACTAGTTCAAATGACTCAAATGAACTAGTTCAAGAGTTGTTCAATTGCTTAGATCTCATAGAAGTATACAAGATACAATCGAAGCAAAATTGGTTTTGACTCACTCGAATCGATTCATGAACTTTATAGCCACGGTTTGCAAATATGCATTCCTTAGTTTATATAAATTTAAGTTCACAAATAAACCAATTTTAGAAAGTAACACACTTAAGTATGCGTACGGGTATGCGTACTTAAGTAACCGGATTTTAGTTTGGTTTGGTTTTCAAACTCAGCAGAAATTCACGGACGTGAACTTTCCGCCAGTATGCGTACGGGTACACGTACTTAGGTAACCGGATAAGTTGGTTTTGATTTCCAAACTCAGTAGAAATTCACGGACGTGAACTTCCGCCAGTATGCGTACGGGTACGTATACTTACCCAGTCTCCATCAAACATTTTGTATACACACAAGTATGCATACATTTGGTTCCCGGTTTTGGACTTATACACTAATGTGCGAACACACTATATATGCTTATATCCAAAGATGGTTACATATTCTAAACTCTTTATTTCAATCATTGAAACATTCTTAGAGGATGTTATATATAGAGGTTAGTCACGCTCTTTTTTTCATCAAAGCAATTTTCAAGAGATTGAAACCATCAACATGACTTTCGTCACGAGTAAAGATGAACTTGGCCAAAGCGAAATCTTACCAACACATATTTCGAGAGCAAGATAAACTCGGCTTGAAATAACAAATATGTATAATCGAAGTCTATATAGTAATACGACTTTTGTCTCAAGATAGGAGATAGAGTAGATAGACTTTTTGAGTGATAGATAAGTTCAAGTCTCCACATACCTTTTAGTCGATGAAGTTCCACCAGTTCCTTGAGTAGTTCTTCATCATTGTATGATGAACGCTGTGGAGTCCAGAGCTCAACTACACTTTCTATCCTAGTCCGAGACTTAGCTATAAGTTGAATAGAAATCAATACTTATAGTTTTGGCAACTAAACTTGACAACAAGCTTGAGATAGCAACACTTGCGAGTTCGACCGAGCAGTGCTCTAACAGGCCCGTCTCTTGATTTTGAGCGTTTTGCTCATTTTTGTCGCATTTCTTCCACTTCTCTTGGACTTGGGCACTTGGATACTTGGGATACTTCTCTTCTTAGCTCTTTTCAGTACTCTGTATCTACTTTTTGGATGATTCACCAAATAGAGACAAATAAGAGAGAAAAAAGAGTAATAATACGAATACATTCAAGAATAATAGCTTAAACAAGTATGGAATGTACACTAAAATCATATTAATTATGCACCTATCCCTAAGTTTGCTCCCCGAAAGAACTCAGATCGTTATTGTCCTAAGTTTAGGCAAAATAATTATTATAATGATAGTTCAAATTTTGCATATCGCTCGACAAGGTCATCTCATAAAAGACCCGAATATAGAAAGAGAGATGACTTTGTAAATGCGAAGACAAGATCTGATATTCTAAATTGGAGAAAGGTTGTTTCACAAAATATCCAAAAGGACAATGGTTCTAATGGTATGAAGGAGAAAGCTGCTCCTGCGAAACCCAACTCAAAATGGGTCCCGAAGTCCTCCACAGCCAAGAAGGGACCAAAAGTTAGTCACAAGAATGACTCTCAGCTGTTAATTATTGGTAACAATAATTACAAGAGTTTTCTTGAAAGACTAAAGAAAGACATCTCGTCTGAAGTCACTTGTACAAGTGAACATTGTGATAATGACACTCTTCATCACAAGTCAAAGAAGAAAAACAAGAGATGGAACAAGAGAAAACAAATCAAGCAAGAAGTCAAAAATGATGATTCTGTCTTAGTCATTTCTGACAAACAAGACAAGGCTCAGTTCAACACAAATTAGTTGTGTTAGAATGTGCATGGTCACCTTTGTGATCAATCTTTTGAAAGGTGAGGAAGCACATGACCTCTTGGTTATTATATGATTAATTAACATCTTTAGGGAGATTTATTTTCTTCTATACTCATACCTTATTTATCTATATTTGAGCCTTTGATAGAAACGGTAATTTTGAGTTTATGATGTTGATATCTACTGATCATATATGTGTAGTTCCTATTTTTACGGTTAAAACAAGCCAAAAATCACTGAATTCGGACATGGTATGCAAAAGTTATGTCTAAAATAGTTTAGTATTGTGATCCATCACAAGTAATCACTGGAACCGGTCCTAGTGATTGGTATGACTCATCACAAGCAATCACCGTAACTGGTCCTGGTGATTGGTGTGATTGGTCCATATGAAGGAGTGTAAAACTGTTTTTCCCATAACTTCTTCGTCCGAACTCGGAATGACCTCATTCTTTTTGCGTTGGTTTCGTAATTTGATTCCCTACAAGATTGAGGTAATTGCAATACTTGATTCTATTTTGAATATTCATGGTGTATTGCATTTTAGTTTATGGGATGTCTGATTTCGGTTTTCATTAACCTTAATATTCGATCTCATATGATGTAACCCTTATGGTTTGTGTGGCTTTTTGATTTAGCGGTATGAAGTTCTAGCCCAAGTTGGTAGGATTTATCGAAGGATCATAAGGTGTTCCGATTGAAACTCATATGTGAAAAGTCACAATATGTTGAATCAATTTATGTTTACATGAGTTGTGTTTAACATAACATATGTGTTTCGAGTTTACAACTTTTGTTATTGGCACGCATTAGTTAAAACTGTTTCAACCTTTCTCTGGTAAAGGTTGCTCTTGTTGTTGTTCTTTTGTTCTTGCGAGAGGATGACAACACACTGGGGGAGAGTTCTTATTTTAACTTGCGCTTAGTGATATATCTTTCTGGGGAGAAGAGGCTGCGGAATCTGAGGTAACGAATTTGTTAGTTAATCGTTTTCCTTAGTAAGAAAAGCCTGTTTATATTGCATATATTTTTCTTTTGCTTAACAAAATTTCGGTACAATTGATATGTTTAATTATTGTGTATGGATATGTGTGTGTGTGTGTGTGTGATTCAATTGTTTCCGGTTAATAAAAACTGTGTCAACTTATTTGGCTTATTGTTTGGTATCTTCTTTATTGTTGGGTATCAAGTGTTTTTGCTTAACAAAATTCGGTGCAATTGTGGTGCTATACTGTCTATGTTTGTTTCAATTGCTTCAGATTAAGAAAATAATAGTGCAAGTCAATTTATTTTGGTTTGTATGTACTGTTTATGGCTTAACAAAATACGGGATCATTAGTTTAGTCCAAATCGATTCCGGATAAGAGAAACTAAGTTAATTCTGATCTTAGTTAGTCTTATAAAATTAGAGGATTCGGTTTTTCAAGTCTAATCAAATGCCTTGATAAGAAAAACTAGTTAACTAACCTAGTGTTTGTCTTGTCTAAAGGGAAAGGTCTAAGTTATTGTCTGAATAATTAGAGCCTGATGAGAGAAATAAAGTTAATTCTGATCTTTATTTTGGTCTTATTGTATATGTACAATCGGTTTAACAAGGGAATTAAGTTTCTTAGTCGAATTGTTAAACTATTAGGTAAAATTTCTTCGGGCAATTGTTTCCTTGATAACATATTAAAACTAAATTACTTGTAGTTTCAGTTTTAATATTGGTTATCTAAAGTGGTATGTGAAACCTTCGTGCTTAACTCTTATAGGTTGTTTATAAGTCTTTTAGATTTGTAAGATTCTTTCGGTTTGTCCTTTATTTTCTCGAACCTTTGTCATTTTGTGACAAAAAGGGGGAGAAATATATGGAGTAAACAAGTGATTTGCAATCACTAATGAAAGGACAATTGCACTAAAACGTTATATTTAATGAAAGGGTAAAGAATTGACTAAGGGGGAGAAACATATCATATTGTTGTTGTAGTATTCTGACTACAAAAATGGGAATAACAAAGATGTTCGGATTGAATATTTACCTAGCTTACCTTTAGGGGGAGTAAAAGCTTTTGTTATTCAAATGTTAACAACGGCATTTATTGATTAAATATATGCAGGTTATTGTGCTGTTGAAACTTGGAATCAAGCGTATGTAAACTGAATTCTTATGAAATTTGTTTATCCATATGTAATAAGAGTTTTGTCACTAAAATTGGAAAAGGGGGAGTGTGTTAGAGCATAGCTCGGTTAAACTCACCAAGTGTTAGTATGTTAAGTTTGGTTGTCATATTTTAGTGTGTCAAAACTCATCTAAAGTTGCTTGATTGTATACTAGAGTCAACTTCGTTTAGGTTAGACTAGAAAGTATAGGAATGTTGAGACATACAGTATTACTCCGAAGACCTGAAGAATGTGAGAAGTAGCGAGCAATAACGACGAAATCATCCTTCCTCTTGAGGTTAGTAATATTGACTTGAACAGGTTCATTCCTAATGTATCTTTCAAGTCGTACTATATTGAAAACATAACTGCAAAGCTGTATTTACTGTACATATTGTATAATACTCTAGTGATGTGACATGCTCATATTTGTATGATCATAGTATTAGGGAATTAGACTACGATGTATAACGCTTATCCTTTGAACTTCGTAGATATGACATCGACATAATCTTGTATATACTGTTATGATTATGTGAATGGGTTATGGTAAATATTTCATCCTAAGAAACAATGTTTTATATTCATTTAAAGGAAGTACATTCATGAACTTGTTTTATGAATCGAAAGGGAAATCATTAGGCTTATCGGTACGCTATTCATTACAAATCTTTGGATTACCAATATGTGTGAGATGGTAGAACCGATCGTAACTTTGTTATGTATCTTGGTATAAGTAATCACATTGCCTGACTTATGATTTGGTATGACTAGTTTTTATTAATTGGTGTAACTGATCCTAAGTAATCACCATGAGATAGTATGATCGATATTTGTAATTAGTGTGACTGATCCTATTAATTGATGTGACCTATCATAAAGTGTTATGTAATCGATCCTTGTAATTGGTAACCGGTCCTGGTAATTGGTGTAACCGATCCTGGTAACTGGTGTGACCGATCACAAGCAATACCATGGGAATATGGTAACCGATCCTGGTAACTGATGTAACCGATCCTGGTAATTAGACTTATTGGTACAAGATACTTTGAACATGTACAGTAACTCTTATCATTTATTGTTCAAAGATACTTCTTAGTACTCAAGGAGATCCTGTGCCGAAATAAACTGATAATATTTTAATTAAGGTTTTTGGTTTTATATGCTTTAATTACCAGCAATTAAATGCATATCTCTAGAGAATAAAAATTAGTAATGTGCATTTACTAATTGGAGATTTTCTATTGAGAGATTTCGGAAATTTTGGACAAGCATTTATTGGAATTAGGAAAACCGAATTTTGCTATTTTTTTACATATCTTGAGAATATTTTCGGTTTTGGAAATTCCTTGGTGTCCAAACATCTTTGGTTTATAAATACCTAAGTTTGCATTTATAGCAAATAATCTTAAGAGTCAGGCAAACTTCATTCTTGTTGTTTCTGGTGGAGCCGTTTATTCGGAGAGGAAAGTATCCTAATTAGGTGAAATCTCTTACGACCGCTCGTTTAAAGACTTCTGTGGGATCAAGAAGCTCTACGAGTACCGTTGGTGGGAAACTAGATAATTGCAGTGTTATTACTTTTCGATTAATTTGATTGACTAATGGTTGTTGAAACTTTGATTGCACCTAGTTTGTTTATTCTTGAGAATCTTCTCTTATGATATAAGATTCACTCAAACTAGATCGAAGTATCGACGGGATCTTTTGAACTGTTTGTAGATCTAAAGACATCTTGTGATAAACCATTATTAACAGACTCCGTTCTATGTGTGATTCATCACAAGAGATTCAAGTGGCGTTGTGCTGGTTTTTATTGAAGATTAAAGAAGATTTGAAGACGAAGAAGATTTCTTATTAGTTTTCGTATCTTGTGAATTGTGTGCACAAATCTTGATCAGTTGGGATCCAACTAGAATCGGATTTATTCGATTGATTAGTTGTATTAGATCGGTATTCTCAATATATCTCTTTGAGATTTATTTTGATTGAGTGTGAATCTAAACTTAACTACTTTTGTAGTTATTGGATAGATTGATCTAACCAGGCAAAGGAGTTTATTAGATTAAATGGAAGAGCCTTTGCGTATGACTTGAGATATCTTTATCTTGGAAAGAATCAATAGAGTTGTTACCAAACAGATTTGTTGTTCCTGTACCATTTAGAATACGATCCAAAGGAATTGTACCAGTGCATGACCTTCGAAGTCGGAAGCGCAGGGATACTGAGGAAACTAAGTGAACTAGGGATAGTTGCTTGGTCTAAACTATACGAAGTTGGTTTAGATTTTGTATAACAGCTTAATTTTGAGAGTATTCAATTCTGGACTAGGTCCCGGGGGCACTTGCAGTTTTCCTCGTTAACAAAATCTTGCTGTGTGATTTACTTCTGTTTTCCGCAATTATATTTGTTTATTTATATAATTTAAAGTAAATTAACTCTGATATACTTGATAGTGATCCTATAGAGTTTGGTTAAGTATGAACCTATTATCAAGTATCACACTTTGGTAGTCGTATTGTCTTGATCTCGTATCCATAGACAATCACACAAAGTGTGAATACCGATTTGTTGTATTGTCTCGACTCTGTCCATAGACGATCACTTTCGGTAAGAGAACTTATAGGTTGAAAACTAAAATATTGTGGTGTATTTGGGTACCCTCGTCTTTTCAACAGTAATGACTAGTGTCAGCCATCGTATAAACTCCAAACCCTCCATCTTTTATGGGTAGTGTCACTAATCTGTACTAAAGAGAACCGAAGCCTGCACCATCCTCTGTGACCAAATGTTGTAGATACTGAAACAAATGTTGGTCATAAAAGCATGTAGCACCCTTTATGACTTCAGGTTCGGTAGTTCGCAAAGTGAAATACAATCTTGAAACCCCGGTATAGTTACGCAGTAACAAAAGCTCACTTTGTGGATCCTTTAATTTTATTATAGAGTTCAAAAGGTGGACACTTTTGTCAGCTCTGCGCATTACCAGATCACTACAATACTGATTGTCAAGACTCACAGGCCCTCATAATAATTTGACAATCAGTATTGCAGTGATCTGGTAATGCGTAGAGTTGATATAATAATTTGACACCACTAGTAGGCCTTCCTATATTAGCAGGGAAAACCCCCACTTTAAAACTTCTCGGATCTGCACAGGGCCAAAATATCTCAGTCTTACTAACATTCAAGTGCAAACCCTTTACAACACCTTCTTGTTGTATGATGTTGAGAGTTGTTGCCACCTCCAATGTATCACCTATGACGGTTCCATCATCAAGGTACCACGCGTGCATCTCCAATGAGCAGTGAGCAGCAATATTACAGACTACGGGATGTAAAACCAGTGCAAATAGGAGAGGTCCAAGGGGATCCCATTGTTGTACCCCTCGAGATGAAGACAGTATACTCATTGTAATATAATTTTGCTGGTTGAGCATAACAGAATTCGACCCATTTGGAAATCCTAGGGCATCTAGTTCGAACCTCCCTAAGTAAAGATGTTCAATCCACCATGTTAAATGCATTTGATAAATCCACAAGCATCATGGTAGTATCATTCTGTGTACCTTTTAATTCAAGCAGTCTGTTTGCAGCATGCAGACACATCTCTTCAGACACAGCAGCAGCAGGGCCACTCAGTGCATCCAACAAATGTTGAGCCCTAAGCCTATCTCTACCAGAAAATGTGCCTTTAGGAAAGCTCCTAATGGCAGCTAACACAGCTTTGCTATCCATTGAAATGGGTGCAGCCATAATGTCGCCTGTAGGTATGTTGGGAGAAGGTGCATGAGGGTGTTTATGCTAAAGCTCATGAAGTGTGTCAGGATTGTATGGTGCAATACCATTATAAGATAAAATTCTAATAACAGCAGTACAATGACCATAACTAAGTTTCTTTTTGCAAGCCTCGACATTTATCTTCTTCTTTTTTGTTGCTTGTTTCATGTTCTTTTGGTTCTTTTCTGAAAAGACGAGGGTACCCAAATACACCACAATCTTTTTGTTTGAATCTATAAATCCTCTTACCAAGTGTGATCGTCTATGGACAAAGTCGAGACAATACAACAACTTCGGTATTCATACTTTATTTGATCGTCTATGGATAAAAGATCGAGACAATACGACAATCAAAGTGTGATACTTGATAATAGGTTCGGTACTAACCAAACTTTATAGGATAACTATCAAGTATATCGGAGTTAACGTTTGTGTGTTTTACTTTATTCTAATAAACAATTATAATGCGGAAATCAAAGTAAAAGACACAGCAATATTTTGTTAACGAGGAAACCGCAAATGCAGAAAAACCCCGGGGCCTAGTTCAATTTTGAATACTCTCAGAAATAAGTCATTATACAAAATATAAACCAACTTCGTATATTTGAAACCAAGCAGACTACCCCTATCTACTTAGTTTCCTCAGTATCCCTGCGCTTCCGACTTCAAGAGTCACGCACTGGTGCAATTCCTTTGGATCGTATTCCAAACAGTAAAGGAACAAAAAATCTGTTTGGTAACAACTCCTTAGATTCTTTTCAAGATAAAGATATCTTAAGTCATACGCAAAGACTCTTCCGTTTAATCTAATAAACTCCTTTGCCTGGCTAGATCAATCTAACTTTAACTATCAAAATAGTCAAGTCTAGATTCGCAATCAAATAATATAGATCTCAAAGAGAAACTATAAAGCGACGTCGATCTCACGCAACTAATCAATCGAATAAATATGATTCTAGTTGGATCCCAGCCGATCAAGGTTTGTGCACACAATTCACAAGATACGAAAACTAATAAGAAATCTTCTTCGTCTTCAAATATTCTTTAATCTTCGATAACCTGCACAACACCACTTGAATCTCTTGTGATCAATCACACATAGAACAGAGTCTGTTAATAATGGATTATATAATAAGATGTCTTTAGATCTAACAATAGTTCTAAAGATCCCGTCGATACTTTGATCTATTTTGAGTGAATCTTATATCGGAAGAGAATATTCTCAAGAATACACAAACTAAGTGCAATCAAAGTTTCAAAAACCGTTAGTCAATCAAATCAATCGAAAACTAATAACACTGCAATTATCTAGTTTCCCACTAACGGTACTCGTAGAGCTTCTTGATCCCGCAGAAGTCTTTAAACGAGCGGTCGTAAGAGATTTCACCTAATTAGGATACTTTCCTCTCCGAATAGACGGCTCCACCAGAAACAACAAGAAATGAAGTTTTCCTGGCTTTTAGGATAATTTGCTAGAAAAGCAAACTTAGGTATTTATAGACCAAGGATGTTTGAGACACCAAGAAATTTCCAAAACCGAAAATATTCTCAAGATTTGCAATGAATGGCAAAATTTAGTTTTCCTAATTCCAATAAATGCTTGTCTAATATTTTCGATCTCTCAATAGAAAATCTTAAATTAGTAAATGCACAACATTTAATTGCTGGTAATTAAAGCATATAAAACCAATAACATTAATTAAAATATTCTGAATTTATTTCCGCAAAGGATCACCTTGAGTGCTAAGGAATATCTTTGAACAATAAATGATAAGATTTACTGCTCGTGTTCAAAGTATGTTGACATCTTTTCACTGTAAATCCTTATTTCATATTTACATGGATTTACATTCTTGGAATCGGTCATACCACACTTCCAAACAAGTTTAGAATTGGTTTCACTGTATTCCAAGACTACCATGTGATTGATCAAATACCAAATCACATACATGGGTTCAATCGGTTTTACCAATCACTAGGATCGGTTCTACCTCAATATGGAAATACTTGTGATCGGTCACACCAGTCACTAGGATCGGTTACACCAGTTACAAGGATCGGTTCCATCTACACATGGTATTTCTTGTGATCAGTCACACCAGTTACCAGGACCAGTTACACCAGTTACCAGGACCGGTTACACCAGTTACCAGGACCGGTTACACCAATTACAAGGATCGATTACACATACTCATGATCAGTCATACCAATTACTAGGATCGGTCATACCAACACATGGTGATTACTTAGGATCGGTTACACCAATTAATAAAAACCAGTCATACCAAATCATAAGTCAGGCATTGTGATTAGTTATACCAAGATACATAACATAAGTTAAGATCAGTTCAACAATCTCACACATATTGGTCATCCAAAGATTTGCAATGAATAGCCGGACCAATAAGCTTTATGATTTCCCTTTCGATTCACAAAACAAGTTCATAAATGTACTTCCTTTATACAAATGTAAAACATTGTTTCCTAGGATAAAATCTTCACAATAACCCATTCACATAATCATAACAATATATACAAGATTATGTCGATGTCATATCTACGAAGTTCGAAAGATAAGCGTTATATTTCGTGGTCTAATTCCCTAATAATATATAGCTTCGTAGTAATGTTTGCAATATAGCACGACTTGAAAGATACGTTAGGAATGAAACAGTTCAAGTCAATATTACTAACCTCAAGTGGAAGGATGATGTCGTCGTTTTAGTTCGCTACTTCTTCACATTCTTCAGGTCTTCGAAGTAATACTTTTATGTCTCAACATTCCTAGACTTTCTAGTCTAACCTAAATGAAGTTGACTCTAGTATTTAATCAAGCGACTCTAGATGAGTTTTGACACACTAAAATATGACAACCAAACTTGACATACCAACGCTTGGTGAGTTCAACCGAGCTATGCTCTAATATCTTCATGCACTTGTAGAACCTGCTGAACCAACACAACACATCCATTTGGTTCTCTCCATTTGGAAAGCGCATGATTTATTTTTATTTTTTATTGGATAAAGAGTATTATTACAAGAAACTAGTTGGAATCCTAACAAGCTAAGCTCCAACAACGTACTACTAAAAGAAACTAGTTGAACATGTTGCCGTGCTAGCCTACCAGTGAGCCTCATGAGGAACCATCCAAGGGAGCCGAAGCGGATAGTGGGGCTGATTATGTCCCAAGGGGGGCAAGCTAACTCTACCTTCCATGTCAAATTCTTCAATATTGCGCCATCGGGGACTCGAACCTGGGACCTCCTGGAACACATCAAAACCTTAAAGGAACGGGGAGATGAGCTAGCTACCCGTTATTATTATTATTATTATTATTATTTATTAGAAAACAAGAAAATGTTCCTTACACATCGATGGGTGGTAACCGAGCAACAAGCTGGGCACCGACGCCTTTTTGAATAATAATACCTAATTTATGAAAAAGGGATCCTCTAAGTTTGCAGTTCACATCTTGACTAGCAAGACAGTTTTTCAATCGCTTCAAGAATGCACATGTGTCTTCAGTTAGCTCCCCCAGAGTCGTATAAGTTAGCACACCAAACTCGTAGCCATGTGATAAGCACTTGTCAAGGTATTTATTACGTTTGCGCGTAACAGCCATGGCGATAACATGTCCATGTATAAAATTCACAGTTCTAGAACGTGTGAAAGGTGAGACACCGGTGACATCAAAACATACATCACGACCATTTTCCCAATTGTAAACTAGTAAATATGTCGTCTTTATAGCATTGGCGTTACCTCCCAAAAAAAACCCTTAGGTGCCTCATTGCGAGCCGCGACCCCATCCTTGTAGCAAATGTCCGCGAAAACATCACGTACCAAAATCAAGACGAAATTTGAGGACGACATCTTTGGCGCAATGCAGTGCATGGTCACCATAGATATCCATGGCTCGATTGCAACTAGTGCATCGGCTATCTACAACAGAGAGGAGGATACCCACCCAATGTTAGAGCACTGACCTGAATTGACAGGGACCTATAGCTTGGTTGAGTCCCTGAATGGGTATGGCTTTAAGAAAACCCATTGCATGAGCTGTTCTGTTTCCTTGCAAAAGATCAGATTCCCCATCGGACAATGAGTTGCTGGTAGGCAGTTCTTTCGTAATCACACCTAAGTATTGGGATGCCAGGTACTTCATGTATTGAGAGGCAGAACCAATGATGTTGAAAGTAGAAAGAGACAACCTATAAGCCTGAGTATAAACTTTATTAGATCACTGATCGTTCGAACTCGCAAGCGTTGCTATCTCAAGCTTGTTTGTAAAGTTTAGTTGCCAAAAGTATAAGTCTTGATTTCTAGTCTACTTATAGCTAAGTATCGGATTAGGATAGTAAGTGTAGTTGAGCCTTAGACTCCATGGCGTTCATCGAATGAAGACGAAGAACTACTCAAGGGAACTTGTGGAACTTCATCAACAAAAGGTATGTGGAGACTTGAACTTATCTATCACTCAAAAGTCTATCTATTTTATCTCCTATTTTGAGAAAAAAGTTGTATTGCTATATAGACTTCAATTATACACATTTGCTATTTCGAGGCGAGTATATCTCGCTTATTTATTTCTCGAAATATGTGTTCATAAGCTTTCGCTTTAGACAAGTTCATCTTTACTCGTGACGAAAGTCATGTTGATTATTTCAATAACTTGAAAATCGCTTAGATGAAAATAGTTTAACGACTATTTTAACATCCTCTAAGAAAGTTTCAATGATTGAAATGAGAGTTTAGAACATGTAACCATGTTTGGATATAAACATAGTGTGTTCGAACATTTGTGTAAAATTCCAAAACCGAGAACCCAAAGTACGCGTACCAGTACGCGTATTGGCGATTGTTGGAAATCCTGGAAAGTATGCGTACCCGTACGCATACTGGAGGAAAGTTCACGTCCGTGAATTTATGCTGGAGTTTGAAGTGAAAAAACAAACTCAATCTGGTTACTTAAGTATGCATACCAGTTTGCATATTTAAGTAGGTTACTTTCTAAAATCGGTTTGTTCTTGAACTAAAACATTTATATAATAAGGAATGCAATCTTTGCAAACCGTGGCTATAATGTTCATGAATCGATTCGAGTGAATCAAAACTGATTTTTCTTCGATTGTGTCTTGTATACTTCTATAAGATTTAAGCAATTGAACAACTCTCTAACTAGTTCATTTGAGTCATTTGAACTAGTTATGGTAAAGATGAATAAGGTTGATATGAAAGTGCTCATATGGCTAACCATTGGTTAACTATTGTTAAACAAACTAAGTGTACAGGTTTAGGTACGGTTACTCAAACCTAAATGAAGTTACATTTCATTTGTGTATAACAAGATAAGTTCGATCTAATGGTTGAAAGATATTAGCTTGAATCTAATCAGGTTTTAATCTAACGGTAAAAATTGAATGCTTTGTTACCAAGGTAACTTAGATTGCAAACCCTAATTTGAAGACTACATAAAGGAGAACTCTAGCAACTGGTAAACCTAATCCCCACACCTCCTGTGTGATACTAGTTGTATAAGCTAGAGTCGATTCTCCTTTAATCTTAGGTTATTCACGAAACCCTGTAGGTTAACGACTTAAAGACTTTATTGGGATTGTGAAGCCATACCCAACTATTTTCTATGTAGTTGTGTGATCTGATCTTGCCGTTTCTATCGTGATTGAGTGTAATCGTAAGATTGGCTTGAGATTTATATCTCTGATAGGCAAGATAGAAAAGCAGTCACAAACACCTTCGTCTCATCGTTTGTGATTCCACAATATCTTGTTTCGTTAATCGATTAAGATTATTGTAAGGTGATTGATAATACTAGGCTGTTCTTCGGGAATATAAGTCCGGGTTATCAATTGGTTCCTGTTCACCTTGATTTACCAAAAGACGGAACAAATACTCGTAGGTATATCTGTGGGAGACAGATTTATCTATTCATTAGACTTTTCTGTGTGAGACAGATTTGTTTATCAAGTCTTCGACTTTGGGTCGTAGCAACTCTTGGTTGTGGGTGAGATCAGCTAAGGGAATAAAGTGCGTAGTATCCTGTTGGGATCAGAGATGTAAGGAACGCCACTGTACATTGAATAAGTGTGAGATTGATTAGGGTTAAACTACATTCCAGACCGAAGTTAACTTTGTAGTAGGCTAGTGTCTGTAGCAGCTTAATACAGTGTGGTGTTAGGTCCCGAGGTTTTTCTGCATTTGCGGTTTCCTCGTTAACAAAACTTCTGGTGTCTGTGTTATTTCTTTTCCGCATTATATTTTGTTATATAATTGGAATATCATAGGTTGTGCATTAAATCGATCATTTGGTAAATCAAACCTTTGATTGTTGATTGAAATTGATTGATCCTTGTACATTGTTCTTTGGTACCATTCAAGTTGTTTCACATAATAATCAGGCTCACAGTTTTCTATCTGTTTGATTTTCTGATTACATTGTGAAACAGAGATACGAACTCTGTGATATACTTTTTATTAAGATTGAGTCTGACTTTCTAGTTGATTCTCTTGAAAGTATATTGGAGTTAGTCCATACAGATTGCTAAGCGAAATATTGGGTGAGGTTGTTAGACCCCCGCTTTTTCAATTAGTATCAGAGTAGGCAATCATATTAAAGACCTTATAAGTCTGTGTTTGTAGCGATCTAAATATGGACAGAAGTGTTATCTCTGATAAACGCATCACCAGAAACAAAAGGTCTGTTTCTATAAAATATATTAAAGAGAAAGATTTGTCGATCTCGAATATAGACGAACCTAGTGTTCCTATGAAACATACTTCCATTGACAAGTATTACCCGGTTTACCTTACTGACAAGTTTGACTCTGAAGTTGAAAGGGAAGTAGACAAAGAGAGTGCAGTGATTCTAAAACTTGTTAGAATCCAGGCTGATGATGTCAACCGGTTGAAATAGAAAGTCAATGTCCTTGTTGGTATGGTAAATGAGCGTGACTCTCTTCTAAAGGTCCTTCGTGATAAAATCACCTCAGTCTGTTCTTCACGAACTCATCTTGAGGGAAATCTCAAAGAGGATACTTTGGAAACTGAACTTCTGTTGAGTAAACTCTCTATTCAAGAATATTCCTAGGAGTCCACTATACAAACTACATCTGATTTAACTGTAAAAAATTCAGTTTCATAAGCAAAATTAAAATCCCTTCCTGATGAAAAGGATGTGCCTGTGTCTTCCTCTAATCAAGGAGTAGCTGCATCACATGGAAGGAAGATATCCCCTAACGATGGTTTTAAGACTGTTCTTCTTAATCACTCAGGTGATCAGAAAGTGTGTCTCTTTTGTGACTCAAAAGGACATGTTGAACAGAAGAGGAAATCAAGGTTGAATGACAATTCTTTTGATCGTCTTCAACACACCTTAGATTTAATTCTCAAAGGTGTAACTGACATTCGTATGTCTAAACCAATTGGTTTTAGTACTCACCCTGTGTACCCTACCAGGAAAGTCAGTTCGATGTGTTCCTCAAATGTTCAATTTCGAAACAGTCTTCCTAAACCATTTCGGTCAAGAAGAACTCATGGTTTTTCTTCTATAAAAAGGGGAGATAATGTTGTTCAAGATGTGAAAAGGGTACCAGAAGAATGAAGTAAAAATAGAATGATGGAAGACAACCTAAAAATGATAATTGAAGGTTATAAAGAGATTATTAACATGCTGTCAATTCCCTCTAGACGAATTTCTTCTGGTAAGAACAAAAACTATGCGTCTTATTTTGATGATAGTAAATTTTATGATAACTTTTCGCATCATAACGGTTTTCCTCCAAAGATCGGGAGAAAGAGGTTTAACCGAAAACAACGTTCATTTGATGAGCTCAAGGCTCATACTTGTGCTAATTAATCACAAGGTTGAAATCTCACACACAAAAATCCTGGTTGGGTGAGATATGGTCAGGTTTACTTGATGTCAAAGTGTTTCCTGATTCTCTGGCCATTTTCTTATCGTTCATGGCCGGATTATCTTTACAAACATGTTTGCATAAGTATTTGTAATTTGTTTTGACGAAGTTTTTGATTTTAAATTTCTTTTTGTTTTTTTTATTTGTCAAAATGCTACTCTTATGCTCTAAATTTTTCTCTGATAAGAATGTAAAATTTATTGAGCTAGAATTATAAAAAATTCACGTAGCAAAAACATTGGTGTATAAACAATATCCTGTTTCTTGTTTTTCGCCATTTGGATATCCTCCGGTTATGGGCCAAGTTAGTGTTTGTACGGGTACCCATGTTGCATGTCACGGACTGACTTTGGAAACCCTAAGAATCTGTTTTCCCTAAGAAACCATTTAAATACCAAACCTTTTGAGTCACGTACACATACTCAAGATTGTCTTCATTTTCCCGCTATGGTGACTTTGCAAGAGGTTTTCTTGATAAAGGTATTGGTTTCGAGTCCAAAGGGAGGAAGAAAAGACACTTAGCAGAAGATTTCCCTAATGCCTCATGCTACTATGCCTATTCACATCAAGATATTAAGAATGGGGATATGGTTTCTGCTGAATTGGTTAATGATTTTCTTAAATACTTTGAGGAAGCAAAACTGCAACTCGTTGATACTATGAAGAGTCTTGATGTGTTAAGAACTAAGTTGAAAAAGGTTAATTCTGACCTTGTTCCCATGAAGACACATGTTAAAAAACTTCTCAATGAGGATATCTTCTCTGAAGAAGCAGTGGATGCTGTCAATCATAAGCTCAAAGATCTCAAGGCTCGTGAGGATTCCGAAAAGGCTATTTGATTTCAGTTCTTGTTTAGTTTTGGTGGTTTAGGAGTCTTTCTTTGTTTCTTAGCTTGTCGATTTCTGTTTACCCAGGAAACTTCTTATGAGACACCAAAGTATTGGGATGCCAGGTACTTCATGTATTGAGGGGCAGAACCAATGATGTTGAAAGTAGAAAGAGACAACCTATAAGCCTGAGTATAAACTTTTTTAGAGCACTGATCGTTCGAACTCGAAAGTGTTGCTATCTCAAGCTTGTTTGTCAAGTTTAGTTGCCAAAAGTATAAGTCCTGATTTCTAGTCTACTTATAGCTAAGTATCGGATTAGGATAGTAAGTGTAGTTGAGCCTTAGACTCCATGGCGTTCATCGAATGAAGACGAAGAACTACTCAAGGGAACTTGTGGAACTTCATCAACAAAAGGTATGTGGAGACTTGAACTTATCTATCACTCAAAAGTCTATCTATTTTATCTCCTATTTTGATAAAAAAGTTGTATTGCTATATAGACTTCAATTATACACATTTGCTATTTCGAGGCGAGTTTATCTCGCTTATCTATTTCTCGAAATATGTGTTCATAAGCTTTCGCTTTAGACAAGTTCATCTTTACTCGTGACGAAAGTCATGTTGATTATTTCAATAACTTGAAAATCGCTTTGATGAAAATAGTTTAACGACTATTTTAACATCCTCTAAGAAAGTTTCAATGATTGAAATGAGAGTTTAGAACATGTATCCATGTTTGGATATAAACATAGTGTGTTCGCACATTTGTGTAAAATTCCAAAACCGAGAACCCAAAGTATGCGTACCCGTACCGGAGGTTGTTGGAAATCCGGGCAATACTGGCTGAAAGTTCAAGTCCGTGAATTTATGCTGGAGTTTGAAGTGAAAAAACAAACTGAATCCGGTTACTTAAGTATGCGTACCCGTTTGTATACTTAAGTAGGTTACTTTCTAAAATCGGTTTGTTCATGAACTAAAACATTTATATAATAAGGAATGCAATCTTTGCAAACCATGGCTATAATGTTCATGAATCGATTCGAGTGAATCAAAACCGATTTTGCTTCGATTGTGTCTTGTATACTTCTTTAAGATCTAAGCAATTGAACAACTCTCTAACTAGTTCATTTTAGTCATTTGAACTAGTTATGGTAAAGATGAATAAGGTTGATATGAAAGTGCTCATATGGCTAACCATTGGTTAACTATTGTTGAACCAACTAAGTGTACACGTTTAGGTACGGTTACTCAAACCTAAATGAATTTATATTTCATTTGTGTATAACAATCTAAGTTCGATCTAACGGTTGAAAGATATTAGCTTGAATCTAATCAGGTTTTAATCTAACGGTGAAAATTGAATGCTTTGTTACCAAGGTAACTTAGATTGCAAACCCTGATTTGAAGACTATATAGAGGAGAACTCTAGCAACTAGGAAACCTAATCCCCACACCTCCAGTGTGATACTAGTTGTATAAGCTAGAGTCGATTCTCCTTTAACCTTAGGTTTTTCACGAAACCCTGTAGGTTTACGACTTAAAAACTTCATTGGGATTGTGAAGCCAGACCCAACTATTTTCTCTGTAGTTGCGTGATCTGATCTTTCCGTTTCTATCGTGATTGAGTGCAATCGTAAGTTTGGCTTGAGATTTATATCTCCGATAGGCAAGATAGAAAAGTAGTCACAAACACCTTTGTCTCATCGTTTGTGATTCCACAATATCTTGTTTCGTTAATCGATTAAGATTATTGTGAGGTGATTGATAATACTAGGTTGTTCTTCGGGAATAAAAGTCCGGGTTATCAATTGGTTCCTGTTCACCTTGATTTATCAAAATACGGAACAAAAACTTGTAGGTATATCTGTGGGAGACAGATTTATCTATTCAATAGACTTTTCTGTGTGAGACAGAGTTGTTTATCAAGTCTTCGACTTTGGGTCGTAGCAACTCTTGGTTGTAGGTGAGATAAGCTAAGGGAATCAAGTGCGTAGTATCCTGATTGGATCAGAGACGTAAGGAACGCCACTGTACCTTTAATCAGTGTGAGATTAATTAGGGTTCAACCACATTCCAGACCGAAGTTAGCTTTATAGTAGGCTAGTGTTTGTAGCGGCTTAATACAGTGTGGTGTTCAAATCTGGACTAGGTCCCGGGGTTTTATGCATTTACGGTTTCCTCGTTAACAAAACTTCTGGTGTCTGTGTTATTTCTTTTCCGCATTGTATTTTGTTATATAATTGAAATATCACAGGTTGTGCGTTGAATCGATCAATTGGTAAATCCAACCTTTGGTTGTTGATTGAAATTGATTGATCCTTGAACATTGGTCTTTGGTACCGTTCAAGTTGTTTCACATAATAATCAGGCTCACGGATTTCTATCTGTTTGATTTGCTGATTACATTGTGTAACAGAGATACGAACTATTTGATATACTTTTTATTAAGATTGAGTCTGACTGTCTAGTTGATTCTCTTGAAAGTATATTAGAGTTAGTCCATATAGATTGCTAAGCGAAATATTGGGTGAGGTTGTTAGACCCCCGGTTTTTCAAACTTGCAAGGCATGTTGGTAACACTGGCTTGAGTCTAGTGTAGTTGAACTTTGTAGTATTGTGTTTTGTAGGTGCTGAGTCTGAGCAAAACACGCAAGGTAGAAATATTTTGACGTATCAGCCATGGTGTAAACACCCAACCCTCCATACTTGATAGATAATGTTGTTATACGTTGCTGCACTAAACCAAGCCCTGCTCCATCTTCGACTATCAACTGTCTTAAATATTGCATTAACTGATGATCGAATACCTCTGTAGCTTTTTGTAATACTTGAGGGAATGTCATGTGCTAGGTAAAGTAAAGTCTAGACACGCTGGTGCAGTTATGTAGAAGGAGCAATTCTCTTTGTGGGTATTGTAGCTTCTTTATACATTGCATAAATTGGGTTGTTTTGTGGATTCTGCTCATCACCAAGATGCTATATAATTGCGGGTTTAAACTCACAGGTCCACCTAAAACCTTGACTCCATGTGTTGGTTTACTGATGTTGGCTGGGAAGATATCAGTTGTATTTATTCTTGGGTCATGAGATGGCCAAAATATTTTCGTTTTGCTGATGTTCAGGTGTAAGCCTCTTGCAGGTCCATCACGTTGTATGATTCTCATGGCTTTGACCACCTATAAATTATCGTCGGCGATGGTAACATCGTCCAATTACCATGCATGGAGATCAAAGGCACACTCTGAAGTAATCTTGTTCATAAAGGGGTGTAGAATCAAAGAAAAAAGTAGTGGCCCCAAAGGGTATCCTTATTGAACCCCTTTAGCTGAAGACAAGATCGAATCGTTATAGTAGAGTCTGGCAGGTTTTGAATAACAAAACTCCACCCAACTGGCTATGTTGGGGCACTTGTCTCTTACCTCATTAACCAACACAGTCCTGTTGACTAAATTAAACGTATTCGAGAAGTCCACAAGAAGCATTGTTTTAGAGTTCTCATGGCCCTTCATCTCTAGTAATTTGTTAGATGAGTGTAGTATCCCTTCTCTAACGCATGGTATGCCTACTCCAAATTGATGGTTACCCAAGTATGTGGTCATATATCTTTGCACACGGATGTAACAGCCAATTTAGAACATAATCTTCACCAAATAGTACCAACCGCAATGGGTCTTAAGCCCCCACCAGGTTTGATTAAGGGTATTAATGGAGCACTTACTATGAACTCACCTAGAATTGCAGGACACCTACCATCCATCCATAAGTTCACAACACCATCTATAAATTGTAAAAGGTCCACAGATACTGCTGCTGCTGCGCCACTAAGTGCATCCAACAAGTGCTGGGCTCTGAGCCCATCCCTCCCACATGAGGTTCCTTTTGGGAAACTCTACAAAGCATTAAGAACATTCTTAGAGTCTACCATTACTTCCATTGCCAAAATATTACCTGCAGGGATGATTGGAGGTGGAGCTTGTGGGTGTTTTTGATATAACTCATTAAGTGTATCGGGGTGGGGGGGTCTACACCATTAGAAGAAAACACACGTATTGTAGTTGTATAATGGTTGTAACTTAGTTTTCTCCTACAAGACTGCAGATTGGCATCATTCTTCTTCTTCTTGTTGGTTTGCTTACGCTGTGTGTTAGGCATGGAAAGATCGAGAAACTTTTGGACCATGCCAAAACATCCATGTGGTTCATTCCATGTAGCCAGGCCTTGGTTAATTTCTGCGATTTGGAACTTTTTCCTAGTACATGATCGTTCTTCAACAGAACTCTTATGTATATACAGATTTAAAGTACATGAAGGCAAGAGAAGAAGTTTCAACCAAGTCTCTAAGTCCATTGGTTTAGCCAAGACCTTGTATAAGGATGCTTTCAAAGTTCTAGAGAATTGTAATCTGCAGGGTGGTGGGATACTAACCGTAGTAGTTATCTGCTTTTGAAAAATAAGATCGAGCATTTCAACTGTGAGATTGCGTACCATATCTCCCTCACAGGCTTTTTTAGTCACGATGTCCATAGATGGTTGGGGATTCACAGTATCATGAATTAAGAAATATGCCCCACTTCCATTATAAGGTCCGGCAATGACAACATCTGGATGGCTTTGATCACAATAGGATTTCCTCCATGCATGAGTACGTAAGCATTTAATGCATAACCACCATTGTGTATTGTATAGCATTCTCTCCCAAGCAACAAAGCAATCAGCATGGTTGTGTATCCTCTCTCTACACGTATCTTTTTCTTCCTCATTGGGAAAGTGGCTATTAATCAGGTGTCTATAGATTGCATTTTTGGCATATCCTCTACCCCCAACACCATTATAGCAACCATCATAATTCCTAAAGGGGCAATGAAACTTACCACCCTATGATGCTGATATCGATAAAACCAGTGGAGATGGAGGTGATACTGAAGATGAAACATGATCAATATGTGGTGTTGATGATGAAGAAGAAGATGATCTGGTGTTGCGCATTGTGAAACCTAGAAATCCCTGAAAGAACTGTTAGCAGTTTGTAAATCAGAACCTTGAGAGATAGGACTCAAGCATTACAACCGTCTAGACCTAGTCACCATAGGCATAATGAAGCAGAGAAAAACAAATCCCAAGAATAAGAATTATAGTTTAGTGGATGGGAATTTAAGATTTCAACACCAATGAAAACTCAAAGTATCATACAACAAAACACTAATTAAACCTTCACATAGGATGGGAATCAGATACAACTGCACAAACACTTCAAAAATACTTAAGACAAGCAAGAAGAACGGGAAAATTCTCAAAATTAAAAACTTCAACAACTCTTATAGAAAATAAGAAAAAAAACCACTACAAAATCTTCAAAAAATGCTCAAAGAAAAACCACATAATCTCTTATTCAATCACTCAAAACCCCACTTCAGAACCCCTACTTCAGAGTTCAAATTTCAAATTTCTGCACCACTGATTTTTCTTATTCAATCACACACAAAAGAAAAAAAAATCACTTCAGATTCCTAATTTCAAATTTGTACACCACTTATTTTGCTTCTTCAATCACACACGAAAGAAAAACCCACAATTCAAAACAATAGCAGAACCCCTACTTCCAATTCTTCCAAATTTCTCAAGGAAATCCCCCAATTCAGTTTCTTTGAATACTCTCTGAAGAAAACCCACTTCCCCAAAACAATCAACGAAACCCTAATCTTCAAAAATTGCTCGAGGAAAAACCCTAAAAACTGAGTCTTCAATCACACCAAAGAAAACCCTAACACTTAACAAAATCAGTGGATAAAGAGTATTATTACAAGAAACTAGTTGGAAGTCTAACAATCTAAGATCTAACAGCGTACTAATACATTAGTTGAACAGGTTGTCATGCTAGCCTACCAGCGAGCCTCATGAGGAACCAGCCAAGGGAGCCGATGCGGATAGGGGGGATGATTATTTTTATTATAACAACTTCCACCAGGGGATTTTATTAAGATAGAAAACATATTATACAGGAACAACATGGAGTCTAGCTACAAGCTGAGAACCCACGCCTGAAAAGACTAGGGTACCCAAATACACAACAATATTTTTTTTTCAATCTATAAGTCCTCTACCGAAAGTGATCGTCTATGGACAGAGTCGAGATAATACAACTAATCGGTTCACACTTCGTGTGATTGTTTATGGATACGAGATCGATAAAATAATACAACGTAGTATGTTACTTGATAATAGGTTTGGACTTAACAAAACACTATAGGATCACTATCAAGAAATACGGAGTTAACGTAAAGTTCAATTTACTTTAAATTATATAACCAAATATAATTGTGGAAAACAAAAGTAAATGGCACATCAAGATTTTTTTAACGAGGAAAACTGCAAAGGAAGAAAAACCCCGGGACCTAGTCAAGAATTGAATACTCTCAAAATTAAGCCGATATACAAAATCTAAACTAACTTCATATAGTTGAGACCAAGCAACTACCCCTAGTTCACTTAGTTTCCTCAGTATCCATGCGCTTCCGACTTCGAAGGTCACGCACTGGTACAATTCCTTTGGATCGTATTCTAAACAGCAAAGAAACAATGAATCTGTTTGATAACAATTTTATTGATTCTTTCCAAGATTAAAGATATCTTAAGTCATACGCAAAGGCTCTTCTGTTTAATCTAATAAACTCCTTTGTCTGGTTAGATCAATCTATCCAATAACTACAAAAGTAGTTGTTGATGGGGAAAAATGATTTACTGTTTTTTAGGAAAGTGAAGAGTCGACCGTGCGGACAAGACGCCTCAACCGAGACAATTGCTTAACCTCAAACAGATGCACAGCACGGGAGTGTTTTGAGTTCGAGATATCAATCTGTAGGACTCCGGTCTAAACCAAGACAATGGCCGTTCCATAGTCAATTCGGTCACAAAAAGGGAAGAGGGTCGATCTGTAGGAGGGAAGCTGAGAATTGTGTGAGATGAATGCTGATCAAGGATTATGAATATGTTGTACGTTTCTGCAAAAGAACTGCTGGGTTCGAATAAGTTCTGATAGATTGATAGAATTCTGCTCTATTGAGAGTTGATGAGAATTCTTGGTTAGACGAGTGTCGTCTCTTTCTTCAATCGTACATCTAGAGACTCATTTGAATTGTCAGAATGTAGACACATTGATCTCCAGTAAGTGTGACGGTTGCTCGAGTGAAAGAGTGAGAAAGTGGGAAATCGTGGTTTAACCAGTTCCATGTCGTGCAGAGACTTGGTTGATTGTCCACCCACTAGTTTGCTAACTCCCTCAACTGCTTGCACGACTTACTCACATTTCTCATCGTGGATGAACCCACGTGCCTTAGGCCGCCAGACCGAAACCCTAATTAATATCCCCCCATGCGACATGATTGATATCTCATGATTTGTGGACTCTACAAGGCAGACGTGTATTTAATTAGTCAGTTCTTGACTTAATTAGACGATGGGTCTAAATATTGTTTAGTCGAGCATGATTGCCAAATTCTCTTATGATGGATTGAACGTGTCTACTAGGACATACATACAGTTCTAAAATGAATGTTGATAATTGAATCAACATGATGAATATTGATATTCTGAACAAATATTGCTCAATTAATGAATTATTAAATATTGATAGTTAAATAAATATTACTAGTCTCGTCTGAGCAAATATTTCTCATTTGATGGATTACTGAATATTGATGGTTGAATCAATATTGATAGTCTGAGCAAATATTGCTCGTTTGAACGATTATCGGCAGTATGACCAAATAAAATATTAATTAAAATATTGGTAACTGGACCGAATATTATATAATTAATCAAGATGTTGATTGCTGGATGAACATAAAATTATTAGTGTTTAAACTTGCTCAGAATTATGATTTGCAGAGCATTCAGTTCAAAACCCTAATTTTGATCGATTGCTGATCAATTGATGATTTACCGAAAATCGACCACTAAGTGAAAGAGGGAATGGAGCTATGGGATGATGACCAACAATGTAGCGCCCAGGTGCTCGAGTGAGCATGCGCCAAAGTCATTTGTTGACCAGTTTATGAAAGGATGATTAAATGCTGGTTTAATCATTTATTAAAATAGTGCTCGTCTGAGCATTAGGCAATAAAACCTAATTATAAAAAGATGAGGGACCGACCAAGGGGTGTGAAACCGGCCTTTGGTGGTTATGGGACCGGCTGGCGGTTGATTGAACAAATTCCAAGTTGGTTTGAAAAAGTTTGAACCTAATATGAACTGTAGAAAGCTAATTAGGTAAAAATTATGAAGATGTGTGGGACCGGCCCCTTGAAAGCTTAAGGGACAACCTTGGTTGGTCAAGGTGGCATGCCCATGTCACCATAGTGTCTACGTCTTAGTCCTGAGAATTTTGGTATTTTCTGGTACACGTTTGAGCAATATTTTGGATTTTCAAAAGAGTTTGATCTTGACTGAAACTCTCGATTTTGCTCGTGCGACCAATATTTTGAGAATCTTAAAATGATAATATTTTAATATTTTCCGTGAGTATCCTAAACGGTCATGTGACCATTTGACTTTTTTGGCTTTCGACCGTTTGAGTAATATTTAAGAAAATATGGAAAAAACCAGGGTTTTGCTCAGACGGAGGAGTTTCATAAGATGAAGGATATAATAATAATGATAAAATAAGGGATCATAAGGTGGGGGACCGGCCACGGCTAGGGCATGGCCGTCCGGTTAGTAGGCCCGGTCCCGTGGCACCTTTCTTTATTTTGAATTATTTTTTCATCGTCTAAAGGAAAATATGGAGAAACTGAGAGTTTTGCTCAAACGAGGGAGTTTGCTCAAATGAAGGAGTTTTCATGAGATTAGGAAAAATAATAAAATCATGGTAAAATAATGGGAGAGGCGTGGGGCCGACCACGGCAGCATGACCGTCCGGCCGGTGGGGCCGGTCCCCTAGGCGCCTCTTTTATTATTTTATCAATATTATATTTCTTCCCTATTTGCATAGGCTTCCTCATTCGTCCATATTTTTGAATGCTCATTCGTGCATTCGGGTGCTCGTTCGTGCATTATTGCTAAGTACACTCGCACCATTTTCTTGGGGCTTACTCGATGGTTGCCCAGATGCCCGATCAGTGAATATTTATTACCAATTCACGGAATTCAGCTGAGAATCAGCCATGAAATGGAGTAATGAAATAAACGATTATCCATTATTAATCCATGAAATCCAGCATAGGATCAGTCATGGAACGAAGTAATGAGATGAATAGGTTATTTTCTAGGAATTAAATTGAAGAATGACACGCTAGAACTAACCTATGAGTTGCAGAATCGAGATATGAGATAGTGTGAGCATCATACTCGTTCCGAGGGGTGTATAGTCAGGGAACAACGAATAGCATGACGTCCTTAAGGCGCTAGGCTCTATACTAGCATGCAATATGTCTAGGAGCCGCCCAATCATTTTGATTCTATATAGAGGTGATGATAAAATGTGTGGAGCATCGAATACTCAGCTAAGAAGCTTTTCGAGAAACATATCCATCATAGCTCTGAGAGGGATACTCACTCAATCAGAGGTCGTGAAATGGTTCATGGATTATTAAATATGAATTTTCACATACATTCCTGAAGCCAGATCAGAAACATGCAGTATCATGATTTTACGATTTTAGCCTTTGTCGAAAATCCACTATCAACATTAAGTCCCCTGCTTAATGAGGGACAGTCATGTTCCGTAGTAAGCACTGGATGGTTATTTTCCAGTAGACGAGATAAGTAGTTAAACTTAGTCGTACAAGGCATTTCCAGAATCCCCGATTTTCTCCAATGATATCATGTACTCCAGTAGACGAGATAAGTAGTTAAACTTAGTCGTACAAGGCATTTCCAGAATCCCCGATTTTCTCCAATGATATCATGTACAAGTAAATGCCTGGATAAGGACTCTGGTGGTATAATAGAGTGTCATCCCGTGAGTACGGAAAAATAAGGCTGCTGATTCGGGCGGTCGGACACCCAATTTCGGTCGGTTTAGCGTTTATGAGCCCGGGCCCAAAAAAGGAGATCCTTGTTTTAGGAACAGATGTTCGTTCGTTAGTTTAAGAAATAAACAATAATCCCTAGCATAAGAGAGATTTTTTTTTTTAATAGGACCTGCGTCTAATGATAAAAAAAATTGTCTATGAGCTTTCACTAAAACCAATTTTAAAAAAATAAAAAAAATATGTGAGATTTCACAAAAATAGGAAAAACCCTCGTTTTATAGATGAATGCTCGTTTGAGCGGATTATTTTTTTTGTTGTTGTTGAAATACATGATGTGTTAATGAATTGTTTTCAAAAAATATACATAAATACATGCACGCATGATTTTCTATAAAAGCTTGCTATTAGAAACGTCCGTCCGTCCGTCCGTTAGTTCGAGAAACGAACAATAATCCCTAGCATGAGAAAAAGATATTTTTTGAATAGACATGGTCTAATAGTAGTGATGAAAATTTTGTTTATGATCTTTTATGAAAACAAAACTTTATTTTGAATATGCGGATTTTTCACAAAAAACAAAAAAAAGACTCTCGATTCATAGGCGAATGCTCGTTCGAGCGATTTTTTTTTAATTATTTACGTGAGTTATTCACGTCAAAATTTTTGTTAAAATCAAAATTTGATTTTTCGAATGATCGTTGAAAGGATGTCGAAACTTTCACAATTTGATAGTGGATGTTCACATAGTAGAGAATTACGTGAGTCGTTCACGGTTTTATAAAAATCAAGTTTGGTTTTTTTTTTTTTTGAATAATGAATTTTGCTCGTCTTTGCAGGTTTGAAGAGACGAACAAGTTCTCGAAATTTTCGTATTATAATCACTACAGTTAGTGAAATTGTAAACATGTAA
The DNA here is from genome assembly GCA_023531105.1 of Papaver atlanticum. NCBI lineage: Eukaryota > Viridiplantae > Streptophyta > Magnoliopsida > Ranunculales > Papaveraceae > Papaver > Papaver atlanticum. The sequence goes on along the minus strand of JAJJMB010016680.1, from coordinate 795,134 downwards.
GGATTAAGCTGTTACCATTTTAACGCATATTGTTGCTAACTTGTTTTGACTCTGCACCTTCGGTAACAGCTAATGGTTGCTCCGGTGATGACCAAGTCTCCGACTCTTCTGGAAAATGCTCCAGAAATACTAAACCGAGGATGAAAGATTTGGCAGATGTTCATGCGAAGGTGGATCAACCTTTCAACAAGGCTAGAGAGTTGGTTCACGGCATGCCTCTCAACCATCTATGAGTGGTTCGTGCTAAAATCTGCGAGTTCTTGAACTTTGTGGATGCAAAACAGAGGCGTGACGAAATATCTCAGAGGAAAAGAGGTGAAGATGGAAAGCTCGCAGCTTATCAGCAGAAACGGCGTCGAGTTCAGCAAGCAAGACTAGTAGTAGATGAAGTTCGATCTCATGATGATGGTGTAGCTTCCGATTCAGATGCAGACGAGGTTGAGTCTGCCTAAAAACCTATTGAGCCATATGCACCTGGTATTAGGGATGAACGGTTGGCCAAGCCTGATCTCCGAGCCGAATGTAAAGAAGACCAATTGGAGGAAGTTATCGGTAAAGATTCTGACAATAACTCTGAGGAAGAGCTTGAAGAAGATTCCATGGAGAATGATGATCGTGAAGACGATGATGAATCTAATGAATCTGATGATTAATCTTGCTTGCAATCTTTCTGAGTAGTTGATCATCATCTTAATTTAATTCTGTAGATATTATCTTGATCATTTGAGCAACTTTGCCTCATCGATATTGGATTAGGATTTTTGAGTGATAATCCTTCCATCGATCCAGGACCATGTTTGCTAATGTCCGCTTATCCATGCTCTGAAAATTATAATTGTGCTGGAAGACCTTGAGATGATGAAGAAATGAGCAACATTTAACTGAACGATCAATCTGAATTGGGAATGACCACGACCGGTCATGGTCTGCCAGTCCCCAGTATTTTGTTAGATCTCCTTTTCGTTTTTCCTTCTTCTGGCAAGACCTAGATAGAGGGACCACGTAGAAAAACTTGATGTAAATACCTAGGTGGTCTAAGTTGTAGGTACCTTGATGAAGGACTTAGGGGAAATACCTGGTGGACATCGATCGACTGTGGAGGTTATGAATCCCGTCTAGGAATTGCCTCTTGCATGTTGTATGCTCTGGAAGCTGTAGGAACCTCATATGACATCGGAATTCGGTGCTTGACCCCAACTTATGAAGCTAAGAGACTGAGCTATCATATGAGAAAATAATCACTCAATTTGGATTTGTATAGGTCAGCCAACGAAGCGTGCACATTTGTAATTTGTAATCTCGCACAATTTTTTTAGATTTCATAGACCTGATGGTAAATGCCATATCTTTCAGCTCGTATGTCCGATCGATGCTCCCTTTTGGTATGTTGTAGTAGAGACATAAACGAACATATTTTATCAAGGAAGCATTGTTCCATTCCTCACCCATTGGTACGTTTTTGTAAACCCATGGCCTGATGTGTGTTGTATCTCATTTGTAGAGGTGATGAGAACATCTTGTAGAAGATTTTGGCTTGTGCCCGTCTTTCATGCAAGCTTTGGGAAGACTTTCATGTTAACATTTTTTTGTGTATACACATCTTGATATGAATCATTAGTGCTTGGAGAAGTATGGTCCATCGAGTAACACTTCCAGACTAGAGATGTAGAGAACGGATAATTGTTGAAACAGGATGTTGCTCGTAAGTCCGTTGTAGATGTTGAGATCACGACTGATTATGCTCCAGAGATCCTCGTTGATGCTGAAACCATGGATAGAGTTCCTCTAAAGATCATTGTTGATGTAGATACCATGGTTGAAGTTGCCTAAGAGACAAAAAAGTTAGAACTGTGATTATCGACATAGCCTTTGATCCTCCATCCGATGAGCCTTTATATTCACGAACTAATCGATGAGTTGAGCATTCCTAAGATGAAGGTGTACTGGGAGTTCAACCCAAATTCTCCTGAAAAGTATGACTTTACTGTAAAGTGGCTTCGTCAGGGAATCGATATTGTTGCGGCAAATAGCAGCGACAGTCTCCATTCTAGAAGTGATCGGTGAGGAGAAAAAGTTCCTTAGTCGTGCAAGGTTTGTGATGTATAGAGGTTCCATTGATGACGTTTCATGGCATCACATCAGGTTGCAGTGTCTTTTTATGTGGAACATATTTGTTGAAATCGATCTGAATTGATATTTTCAAATAAGATCAAGTCCCCAGTGTATGTTGAAGGAGCTTGTTTCATCCATGAATGAATAATATTGCATCTGCTTCAGAAGTCTTATCATGGGGTAGTGAAGACTTATCGATTGTAGTTCAGTGACACTTTGATTGTCTTGGTATTGAATCAGTGTGTCATCATCGAGATATTGGTGCTGAAGCTAGAGGTGTCATCGCTGAAGGTGTACTCTTTGATTGGGAGTACAATTGAAGGCTTTGAAGAATATAACACTCAGAGATGAGGGGTTTTTGATTTTCGGTTGGCTGCTTCAAACTTCAGATGCTTGAGCGTCAAAGCATCAGATTCCTTAAGCGAACGTCTTAGGTATGATCGTCTTGGCCCTGAATATCTTCTGTTCGGCTTTTCCTTCCTCCAACGTATGAGATATCATGCTCATACATGCTCAGCGCTTTTTCACAACTCTGCGGTATATGTGGACATTCCTGAATGCGGAACAGGAACACATCCAAGATGTTCCTTGTCATGATTGCATATGGTTTTTAGAATGAACATTCCAGTGAGATGTTCGATTCGGAGAGGTTCCAGATTCGAACACTTGGTAAAATATTGCTGAGGTGAAGTTACCCACTCATAGCGTCTTGCAATAGATAAGTTGTTAACGAAGTAGATTCCCCGTACTAGGAGGGCATGTTTGAAAGTAGATAGTATGGGCGTATGAGGAGGAATGAGACTTGCCTGAGCGCGGAACCTCTTGACGAATGCCAGAAGATCTTCCCCCGATTCTTGTTTCAAATCCATCAGAGTTTTGAATTTCTCCAGGTGTTCCGATGAAGTGTCCATCATGTCCTCTGAGTCAGAGCTTTCCACAACAGAGAAATGTGCAACCGAAGGTATTTCATCAGTAATCATCTTTTCAGCATGGATCTATGTTCGTCCAAGGACCATGTCATACCCTGGGTCCTCCATGATTATGTGAAACTTGGTTTCTGTCCAGGTTGAACCAATTTTCACTTTAAGAATGATGTAACCATACATATCTCTGGGTATTCCTTCGTGATCCTGGACTGAGATAGGAGTGTGAGTAGCTTCTTGTCGAGTGATGCCCGCATCTCAAAGAGTCTTTAAATGAATATATTGAAAGTCGTGCCAACATCAACCAACGCTTTCTTGAATTCGTTTCCCTTGAGATGAACTCTGGTAAGAAGTCCCCAATCGTACATCTCTTTACTTGTGGATGGAGGCTCAGGGAGTACTTCCTGACTGGACATACGTTTTCCTGACACAATGTGATTTAGTGATGTGAACATGTCTTTCTTTTGAGCCTTTGACAGATAAAGCAATTTGCATATATGCTCGATCAAGGATTGAACTGCTTCTTTGACAGGTTGCTCAAAGAGGGTGAAGGTCCTGATCGGGAGAGGATTCATGTGTACTCCTTCAGTCCCCAGTTCTCCTGAATCAACCCTTTCCTTAAAAATGTGCTTCAGGACTCTGTAATCGCTTGTTGGGTGATTGACAAATCTATGGAAACGGCAGTACCGAGGATTCTCCATTTCTTTCTCAGTCGGCTCTTTCCTGACGTAGGGCAATTTAATCGCACCGTCTTGAATCCATACTTCTAATAATTCGATCACCTCTTCAATGGGAAAAGGAAGATCTGGATCCTCCTGGTCGTTTTGCTGACGCTGAGTCGGTGCTTGTGCATTTTGAGTTTGATTATCCTTCCTTAGTGGAGAAGCCTGGGATACTAGGGGAGCATGCTTGTTCTGTTGTGCCTCGGTTTTGTTTTTACTTCCTTCAGCAACAACATTCATGAAAGGATGGAGATTGAGTTTCGGACTGGAAGAATACCCGTTTTTCCTTATACCCTTGCAAACTTATTTATTCTGGAATGACTCAAATTGGTTGAGTAGAGCAACAATCGAGAGGTCAGTTGGCTACGATCCGAGAATGCAAATCCTCCAAAAGGTATTTATAAAATGGCATTATCCTTTCATCGTAAGAGTCTCTATTGAAGTGTGCTAAAATGGAAGGGTCTTCTTTATGAGTTTGTGGAATTTGTTCTGAGCTTTTACGAGCGTCCAAGCTAGATTGGTGGAGCCTTCTACGCTTAGCATGAGTGTAGACCTTGTATTATTCGTAACTGGCGGAGGTATGGATTTTAGAAGATAAATCAACACTGGTGGTAACATAGGAAGGATTGTCAGCGCATTCTTTTTAGAGCGATCATATGTTCTTTCCCTCAATAACTGATCTGTAAGAACTTTCAAAAGGGTAAACACCTCGTTCTGTATCTTGAGAATTTCCTCCTTATTTGTTACTACATCATTTAGGATTTTTATCAGATCAACAATAGTGGTTGAGCTTTGAGCGTTCATAGCCTCTGAGGGAGCTTGACCAGGCCAGCCGAGTTTAGTAGTAATTGGAAGAAATTCGCTGGTACTGGGAGATATTTGAGATTGGATGTTTCTGAGACCTCCCCATAATCGACCATCTTTGATGAAATTGTGATTTGCAACCGAGAGAATGATCTCCCACTGTGGTCGCTAATATGTTGATGGGGAAAAACGATTTACTGGTTTTTTAGGAAAGTGAAGAGACGACCGTGCGGACAAGACTCCTCAACTGAGCAAATTGCTTAACCTCAAACAGATGCATTGCATGGGAGTGCTTTGAGTTCGAGAGATTAATCTGTAGGACTCCGGTCTAAACCAAGACAATGGCCGTTCCATAGTCAATTCGGTCACAAAGAGGGAAGAGGGTCGATCTATAGGAGGGAAACTGAGAATTGTGTGAGATCAATGGTGATTAAGGATTGTGAATGTGTTGTAGTTTTCTGCAAATGAACTGCTGGGTTCGAATAAGTTCTGATAGATTGATTGAATTCTTCCCTAATGAGAGTTGATGTGAATTCTTGGTTAGACGAGAGTTGTCTGTTTCTTCAATCGTCCATCCAGAGCCTTATTTGTATTGCCAGAATGTAGACACATTGATCTCCAGTAAGTGTGACGGTTGCTCGAGTGAAATAGTGGGAAAGTGGGAAATCGAGGTTTAACCAGTTCCATGTCGTGCGGAGATTTGGTTGATTATCTATCCACTACTTTGCTAACTCCCTCAACTACTTGCACGACTTACTCACATTTCTCATCGTGGATGAACACATGTGTTGTAGGCCGCCAGACCAAAACCCTAATTAATATCCCCCCATGTGACATGATTGATGTCTTATTATTTGTGGAGTCTGCAAGGCAGACATGTATTTAATTAGTCAGTTGTTTACTTGATTAGATGATGGGTCTAAATATTGTTTAGTCGAGCATGATTGCCAAATGCTCTTATGATGGATTGGAAGTGTCTACTAGGACATACATATAGTTCTCAAATAAATGTTGATAATTGAATCAACGTGATGAATATTGATAGTCTGAACAAATATTGCTCAATTAATGAATTATTAAATATTGATAGTTAAATAAATATTACTAGTCTCGTCTGAGCAAATATTTCTCATTTGATGGATTACTGAATATTGATGGTTTAATCAATATTGATAGTCTGAGCAAATATTGCTCGTTTGAACGATTATCGGTAGTATGACCAAATAAAATATTAATTAAAATATTGGTAACTGGACCGAATATTATATAATTAATCAAGATGTTGATTGCTGGATGAACATAAAATTATTAGTGTTTAAACTTGCTCAGAATTATGATTCGCAATGATCGATTGCTGATCAATTGATGATTTACCGAAAATCGACCACTGAGTGAAAGAGGGATGGGCTACATGGGATGATGGCCGACCATGTAGCGCCCAGGTGCTCGAGTGAGCATGCGCCAAAGTCATTTGTTGACCAGTTTATGAAAGGATGATTAAATGCTGGTTTAATCATTTATTAAAATAGTGCTTGTCTGAGCATTAGGCAATAAAACCTAATTATGAAAAGATGAGGGACCGACCAAGGGGTGTGAAACCGGCCTTTGGTGGTCATGGGACCGGCTGGCGGTCGATTAAGAAAATTCCAAGTGGTTGGAAAGAGTTTGAACCTAATATGAACTGTAGAAAGCTAATTAGGTCAAAATTATGAAGATGTGTGGGACTGGCCCCTTGCAAGCCTAAGGGACAACCTTGGTCGGTCAAGGTGGCATGCTCGTGTCACCATAGTGTCTATGTATCAGTTCTGAGAATTTTGGTATTTTTTGGTACACGTTTGAGCAATATTATGGATTTTCAGAAGAGTTTGATCTTGACTGAAACTCTCGATTTTGCTCGAATATGCAAGTAGAACTTTGCTCGTGCGACCAATATTATGATAATATTTTAATATTTTCTGTGAGTAGCCTTGCCGGTCATGTGACCATTTGATTTTTTTTGTCTTTCGACCGCTTGAGCAATATTTGAGAAATATGGAAAAACCAGGGTTTTGCTCAAACGGAGGAGTTTCATAGGATGAAGGAAATAATAATAATTATAAAATAAGGGATCATAAGTTGTGGGACGGCCACGGCTAGGGCATGGTCGACCGTCTAGTAGGCCCGGTCCCGTGACACCTTTCCCTATTTTTAATTATTTTTTCATCGTTTGAAGGAAAATATGGAGAAACTGAGAGTTTTGCTCAAACGAGGGAGTTTGCTCAAATGAAGGAGTTTTCATTAGATTAGGAATAATAATAAAATCATGGTAAAATAATGGGAGAGGCGTCGGGACGGCCACGGCGGCATGACCAGCCGGCCGGTGGGGCCGGTCCCCTAGGCGCCTCTTTTATTATTTTATCAATATTATTTTTCTTCCCTATTTGCATAGATTTCCTCGTTCGTCCATATTTTTGAATGCTCATTCGTGCGTTCGGGTGCTCGTTCATGCATTATTGATAAGTACACTCACACCATTTTCTCGGGGCTTACTCGATGGTTGCCCAGATGCCCGATCAGTGAATATTTATTACCAATTCATGGAATTCAGCTGAGAATCAGCCATGAAATGGAGTAATGAAATAAACGATTATCTATTACTAATCCATGAAATCCAGCTGAGGATCAGTCATGGAACGAAGTAATGAGATGAATATGTTATTTTGTAGGAATGCAATTGATGAATGACATGCTAGAACTAACCTATGAGTTGCAGAATCGAGATATGAGATAGTGTAAGCATCATACTCGTTCCGAGGGGTGTATAGTCAGGGAACAACGAATAGCGTGACGTCCTGAAGACGCTAGGCTCTATACTAGCATGCAATATGTCTAGGAGCCGCCCAATCATTTTGATTCTATATAGAGGTGATGATGAAATGTATGGAGCATCGAATACTCAGTTAAGAGGCTTTTCGAGAAACATATCCATCATAGCTCTGAGAGGGATACTCACTTAGTCAGAGGTCGTGAAATGGTTCATGGATCATTAAATATGAATTGTCACATACATTCCTGAAGCCAGGTAAGAAACATGCAGTATCATGATTTTACGATTTTAGCCTTTGTCGAAAATCCACCATCAACAGTAGTTAAGTTTAGATTCGCAATCAATCAGTATAGATATCAAAGAGAAACTATAAAGCGATGTCGATCTCACGCAACTAATCAATCGAATAAATCCGATTCTAGTTGGATCCCAGCCGATCAAGGTTTGTGCAAACAATAATATATGAGAACCAATAAGAAATCTTCTTCATCTTCAAATCTTTTTTATCTTCAAATAACCTGCACAACACCACTTGAATCTCTTGTGGTCAATCACACCCAGAATGGAGTCTCTTAACAATGGATTTTCACAAGATGTCTTTAGATCTACAAACAGTTCTAATGATCCCGTCGATACTTCGATCTAGTTTGAGTGAATCTTATATAAGAAGAGAAGATTCTCAAAAATAAACAAACTAGGTGCAATCAAAGTTTCAACAACCGTTAGTTAATCAAATCAATCGAAAACTAATAACATTGCAATTATTTAGTTTCCCACCAACGGTACTCGTAGAGCTTCTTGATCCCACATAAGTATTTAAACGAGCGGTCGTAAGAGATTTCACCTAATTAGGATACTTTCCTCTCTGAATAGACGGCTCCACCAGAAACAAGAAGAAATGAAGTTTGTCTGGCTCTTAGGATAGTTTCTTAGAAATGCAAACTTAGGTATTTATAGACCAAGGATGTTTGGATATCAAGGAATTTACAAAACCGAAAATATTCTCAAGATTTGCAATGAATGGCAAATTCGGTTTTCCTAATTCCAACAAATGCTTGTCCAATATTTCCGAAATCTCTCAATAGAAAATCTCCAATTAGTAAATGCACATTACTAATTTTTATTCTCTAGAGATATGCATTTAATTGCTGGTAATTAAAGCATATAAAACCCAAAAACTTAATTAAAAGATTCTCAATTTATTTCGGCACAGGGATTTGCTTGAGTACTAAGGAATGTCTTTGAACAATAAATGATAAGAGTTATTGCTCGTGTTCAAAGTATGTTGACATCACTGTAAATCCTTACTTCATATTTACATGGATTTACATTCTTGGAATCTCTCATACCACACTTCCAAACAAGTTTAAAATTGGTTTCCCTGTATTCCAAGACAACTATGTGATTGATCAAATACCAAATCACATACATGGGTTCAATCGTTTCTACCAACCACTAGGATCAGTTATACCTCAATATGGAAATACTTGTAATCGGTCACACAAGTTACCAGGACCGGTTACACCAGTTACCAGGATTAATTCCATCTACACATGGTAATTCTTGTGGTCGGTCACACTAGTTACCAGGACCGGTTACACCAATTACAAGGATCGATTACACAACACTTGTGATCGGTCACACCAATTACTAGGATCGGTTACATCAATTACAAGGATCGATCATACCACACATGGTGATTACTTAGGTTCGGTTACACTAATTAATAAAAACCATTCATACCAAATCATAAGTCAGGCATTGTAATTAGTTATACCAAGATACATAACATAGTTACGATCGGTTCTACCATCTCACAAATATTGGTCATCCAAAGATTTGCAATGAATAGCCGGACCAATAAGCCTAATGATTTCCCTTTCGATTCACAAAACAAGTTCATGAATGTACTTTCTTTAAACGAATGTAAAACATTGTTTCCTAGGATGAAATCTTCACCATAAACCATTCACATAATCATAACAATATATACAAGATTATGCCGATGTCATATCTACGAAGTTCAAAAGATAAGCGTTATACTTCGTAGTTTAATTCCATAATACTATGATCATACTATTATGATCATGTCACATCACTAGAGTATTATACAATATGTACAGTATATACAGCTTCGCAGTTATGTTTTCAATATAGCACGACTTGAAAGATACGTTAGGAATGAAACAGTTCAAGTCAATATTACTAACCTCAAGTGGAAGGATGATGTCGTCGTTGTAGTTTGCTACTTCTTCACATTCTTCAGGTCTTCAGAGTAATACTTGTATGTCTCAAAATTCCTAGACTTTCTAGTCTAACCTAAACGAAGTTGACTCTAGTATTTAATCAAGCGACTTTAGATGAGTTTTGACACACTAAAATATGATAACCAAACTTGACATACCAACGCTTGGTGAGTTCAACCGAGCTATGCTCTAACAATGCCTTTTTTAATAATATACCTAACCTATGAAAAAAAGAACTTCCTATTTTATTGTTTACATCATGGATAACCGTGCAATTCTCCAATCTCTTCACAAACACAATAATATCATCCCCAAGCTCTCCTAGTGCTGAGAAAGCTAGAACCCAAAAACCATAACCATGAAGCGAGTATTTGGCTGCATACTTGTTCCTCTTGCGAGTAATAGTAGCAAAAATAGCGTGTACAGGTGTGAAGTTGCAGTTCCCTCCCTTAGTAAATGATGAAACACCAGTGACATCAAAACAAATGTCTTATTATTATTTATTTAATTTTATTACTATTGGATAAAGAATATTATTACAAGAAACTAGTTGGAAGCCTAACAAGCTAAGCTGCAACAACACACTACTACATTAGTTGAACAGGTTGTCGTGTTAGCCTACCACAACGAGCCTCATGAGGAACCGGCCAAGGGAGCCGAAGCGGATAGGGGGGATGATTATGTCGTAAGGAGGGAAAGCTAACTCTACCTTCCCTTTCAAATTCTGAAATATTGTGCCATCGGGGACTCGAACCTGGGACCTCAAGAAGTGCATCAAACCTTTGAGGAACGGGGATGACCAACTGAGCTAGCTACCCGTTTTTTGAAGGTTAACAGAAAGAAATAACCAGCAAAAACTACAAAGATAAAGAGGACTCATCTAAAAGGTGAGTAATACAAGAAGTAGGGGAAGATAACTACTTAGTAGAGAGGTATTTTGCAATAACAAAAACAGTCAAGCAATGTACCGCGACATTGGCATTTTTTTTTTTTGTAAAACTAAACTAGATAGAACTAAAATGTGTTAAACTATCCCTGATTTTACAAATGCAGTTGTTAATGCGCCAAGGGAAAGTGGAATGTTTGTACCTCAAAACATTAACCACAGAGAGGGAATCACATTCAAGTTGTTTAAAACCATTATTGCTAGCGGGCTCAATTCCAGTAAGTGCACCATGAGCCTTATCTTCAATAGGATAACTGAATTCTAGTTCTTGAGTCTGACACCCTTTAAACCCATAATTACTGTCTTTAGCAACGGTTGCATAGGAAAATCCTCTAGGCCCTGCCGCACCATTGAATTTGACTCTAATCTTGGATAAGAGGGTGGGGACGAGGTGGCAATTTGAGACTCCAACTGATCTTGCTCAGTAGGCATAAAAGTCACATCCTGCAAGTTTAAATCCATGTTACACCAATATCAAATATCTCTAAGCATGTTCTATAAGTTGATCTTTCCCTTTATTAAATATAATATCGTTCTTGGTCTTCTAAATTGTTCATAAAAGGAAAGAACCCACTCTCCATTCTATCATAACTACCACCTTCAGCCATCTAATTCTCAACATGATCTCTTAATGTCAGTTTGGGATTCTCACCAGTTCTAAAACTCAATGGTGATGCAAACAGTAAAACTTGAGTAACATGACCGTATGGAAATAGATGTTTTGCGGTCTCCACAACTTGATGACACAGGTTAACATCAGGATTAACCTCACTTATAATCTGCATCAATCTACAACCCAAAGCCAGTTCATTACTTAGGAGTCTCCATAAGAATAAGTGAATTTTCAGTAGAATGGCCTTTATCATCCAAAACTTCTTCCAAGACATGGTATCATTATTACTAATATAGGACCATGTATGGTTTTCAGAAAGGATTTAGTTCAAAAAATACCATTAGGATGATGTATCCATAGAAATTTATCAGCCACCTGCTCCATTTGTTCATTTGGTATGTGGATATCCAATATTTTTCTGACTTCATTGGGAAGAGGGGAGAAGCTATTGAAGTTTATTTTCTTCCCATCTGTTAGGATTTTTAAGAAAAAGATCACTAACTCTGGAGATGGTGATGTCAACATTATTACTCATCATCGGGGCATTGTTCTACAATGTTGGTTCCCATGGGTCGTTTTTGTATCAATTTTTTCTCCATTCCAACAACCCAGCAACAACCATCCTTCATATCAACTCTACTGCCCAGCATTGTTGTTTTGGTAGAAGAGCATTTATAAGGTTTCTTCACAATCCATAAGCTTTTGTTATTCACATATATTTAGCTTTCATTATCTGAACCCAAAGACAGTCAACTTTATTCAGAAATTTCCATATTAATTTGGCAATAATAGCCATGTTCAGATGATGAAAAAATCTTATACCTAAATCCACCCATCTCCATGGGTTTTCTAAACTGATTCAAGTTTATGAGATTTACTTTTCGAATCTCTCTAGCATCTCCCCCACCAGAAATTACGCATGGTTCTTGTAAATTTTTCAAGAATCTTTTTGGGATGAGAGAGGTGGCCGTAAAATAAGGGGCAATGGTGCAAAGAACATGCTTGTTCAATATTGTTCTACATGCATGCGGAAAATGATTTCTTTTCCACCCTGCCATCTTTGAATAAACTTTATCAGTTAGAAAGTCATAAGAAGCATTTCTACGAGATGGTTTAAGTAAATAATGCCCAAGATACTTATCAGTAATGCTCATTTATTGGACCCCCAACTTTTTTGATATCTCCAATCTTGTATCAGGCCTGCCACATTTACAGAAATGAATAATCGACTTTTGCATATTGGCAGCGTGTCCAGACCAGGTTGCATAAGTGTGAAGAATCTGTTGGAGTGTGTTAACAATCTCATCTTCCAAGGTCCCAAAGAGAATTAGATCATCTGTGAACATCAAATGTGACACAACAAGGGCATTCCTACAGACTTTGCAACCATTATAAAGTGCATTCAGTTGCACAGTTCTCATCAACCAAGATAGTCCCTGAGAGCGTAAAATAAATAAATACAGAGACGAGGGACATTCTTGTCTCAATCCTCTCTCGCTAGTGAAAAAAACTTTCCGCCTGACCATTTTTTAATATTGAGAAGGAGGCATTCGACATACATTTCAAAATGAGTTTAAGGGTCTTACTAATAATCCCAAAAGATCTAAGGCAATGTCTAAGAAATCTCCAACTAACCTTGTCATAGGACTTACCTATATCAAATTTTAGAGCAAATGAACCGATAACAAATGAAGAAGTATACACTTAATGAATGTACCAATTATGATCTCTTACTGTCAGATTGGGATTCTCACCGGTTCTAAAACTCAATGGTGATGCAAACAATAAAGCTTGAGTAACGTGACAGTATAGAAACAGATGTTTTGCAGTCTCCACAACTTGATGGCACATGTTACCATCAGGATTAACCCCACTTATAATCTTCATCAATCTACGATCCAATGCCAGTCCATTACTTAGGAGTCTCCATAAGAATAAGTGAATTTCCGGTAGAATAGCCTTTATCATCAAAAACATCTTCCAAGACAGGGTATCATTACTACTAATGGAGGAAGAAGGTAAGCTACCATGTATGGTTTTTAGAAAGGATTTAGTTTTAAAAAATACCATTAGGATGATGTATCCACAAAAATTAACCAGTCACCTTCGCCAGTTGCTCATTTGGTACGTAGATATTCAATATTTTTATGACATTATTGTGTGTGTATGGGGGTGGGGGTATTGTTGATGTTGATGTTTATTTTCTTCCTATATGCTAGGATTGTTTATAAAATGATCATTAACACTGGAGATGGTGATGTCAACATTACTACTCATCATTGGGGCATTGTGAGAAGTGCTTATTTTACATGTTTTGAGTGTCAATTGCATACTTGTCTTAATTATATCTCCCCTCCTTTAAAATGCTAAGTCATATCTGTTCCCACGTCGCACGATGAGTGTGACGCCCTCCTCAAATTAAATGAGATAAAAACTTTGTGCATTAGTAAGCATGGAGAGGATGCTTGGTGAGACTCTATTGGTTAAAATATTAAAATTTCAGTTACACTTTATTTACACCAGATTTTTAACTGGCTGTTAGTAACACCGTCAGCATTAAGGTAGGTAGACAACACTTACATTCCGATTTACAGTTAAATAGTTAGTTACACTTAGTTTACACCAAATACTTAACTGGATGTTACTAATGCCAGTTAGGTAGACGATACATCCGTTACTAAACCTAAAAAAAAAAAGTTCTCTCAGCCTTTTCTTCTGCGACAAACCAAAGCTCTTCCTCTTTCTATTCTCTTCTCGATTTTCCTGCTGCAACAGAGCTCTATCAATTGCATCGTTTCTTTTCTACCTCCCGTTCTCCGCCTCTCTTCCTCTCTATTTTTCTCTCGAATTTTCGACTTATTTATTTTCAATTTTAGTTCTATCTATGTTGTTGATTTAAAGTTTAACAACTAGGGTTTTCTGATTCGTAGAATTGATTGATGGAATAAGAAGAAGATGAGCAAGGATGTTATTTCGAGGTGAGACTTATGAAACCCTAGCTTGATTTCTTTGTCTTTTTTACTTGATTCAATGATGATATGTTGAAGTGTCATTTCAGTTTTATCTTCTTTTTTTTTTTTAAATGAAATCAGAAGCTTTCTTCATTACCCATGAGACTTATTGAAGTTGCAGCAAAGGGTTTGTTTGATTTTTTTTATTCTTAGATTCTTCGATTTGGAGAAGATTGATTCAATGGGGTTTGTGTTGAGTTCTGAGCTTCTTCGATTTGGGGAAGATTGTATGTTGTTTGATTGCACCGATTTAAAGATCACTTAGATTAATTCTTAGGGTTCTTCAATTTTTAGTGGCATGTTATTGATATTGCAGCAAAGGGTTTGTTGATTGATTCTTGGAGGATATTTTGCATGGTATAAAGCTAAATAGTTGATTTGTTGCAGTGATTGTTGTGTAATTTAGTTTTGGGTTGTTGTTTTAAGACTCACACTTTGTTTGTTCACTTGCAGGATGTTTTCAACTCTCTCTAGAACTAAAACCTCAATCTCACAACAATGGCTTTGGAAATCCGTGTGAAAGCGGCTTTTGGAGCCGCTGAACTACCTGGTGACTGTAAGTTCATCACCTCAATTAAAATTCCATTTTTTGTTTTAAGTTTTTATGGCTGTTGTTTGTTTCTATGGCCTGTAGGTCCTTTCACTCAAAGGGTTTTTCTTACATTGGAAGAGAAGAAAATTCCAAACCAGATGCATTTGATTGACATTACTAACAAACCCCAATGGTTATCTATTGTCCCTTTTTTATGTTTCAGACTTTTTTCTTCTCTTATTCCTTCTTGAAAATAATTCTGTAAATTCCAATGAATCAATAAGAACATTCATTTATTCTAAGAAACTCTAATTTCATCGACCTCTGCAAATGAGAGTGAAACATACTTCGCATATTATGTTTATCTGCAGAGCTAATTGATGTTGCTTTTGTTTCAACGATTTAACTAATGGTGTATGACAACTACAGGTTCCGAAAAGACTGATTTAGGACTAAAAAAGTCACCCCCGAGTGAAAAAACTCCATCTTTGTATACTCTTAGGTTTGGAAAGTCTACCTCTGAACTGGGTTTCGTCTTTAATCCAGACAAAATAGGATTAGACATTCTTGATAACGTTTTGGTTTTTGCTGATTCAGTTCGTCAAGTGTATAAAACTTCTCAATTTTTGCACAGCTTGGACAATCAACCCTCTGTGCTGCAGGTAATCTGTTATCTCAATTTTTGAATGTCTTTAAAATTTTATGTTGGTTTAATACTGAGAGATCGTTGTGGTAATTATATTATTCAGTTCCAATGTCCCTTTCTTAGTTAACATGTCGTGAATCAGAAGTTTGAAACATGGGTTCTCACTGTTGGATGCAAGACTCTTGGTTGCCTTGACCCATGTAAATAATTTTTTTTTATGGTGAATAGATTTGCAATTGGGTGATTTTTAGTTAACCTGTTGAGAATCAGAAGTCTGAAACATGGGTTGTCATAGTCGGATACTAGAACCAATTTAGATTAGTTTTGATATAATCTAATAAAGGCTTTTAATACAGGGTAAGTGAATGCTTACAAATATATCTCATCTATAAGCGTAACCGGAGTACAAAATACAAATCGATTGCCAAGGTATATTTTTTTCCTCTAGGTGTATTACTGTTATGCTTCCTTATATAGCAGTAACTTAATAACATATGGTGTTCCTATGGCATGTTATGGTTCATGTAATCTGTTCAACCATATTTCTGCACAATTTGCGTACCAAATGTAAGGCAAAGTTGAAGCACCAGTACTTGAATATTAAGATAGATTAACATGATACTACAGAACTGTTCATTTGTATTATTAATGAAATTTGACAACTAGTAACATGTACGATGCAGGGTTCTACTTCGGTTTGAAGTCGAAGACTCAATTAGCTCCAATGTTTTTGTTATGTTGGACATTGAGGTCCAAAAGATTGTGCCCCACTCTGCATCTTATATATCTCTTAATGCTCGAAGAGGTACTGAAATATGAATCCTTTGACATGAAGCGTTGATTACAAGATAACATTTGAATCCTTTAACAGGAAGCAGAGATTGGTGAAAACACAGACCATAATCCACTAAAGTTAGCAAATTGTTTAGACCCTAATATTGGTTTGAGCTAATATTTTAGACCATCTGTGTGTAGTAATTTGAAATTTATAATGGATGACTTGCTCTATTTATAGTAGTTTAAATGTAATTTATTTTCTATGTTTTCATTTTGACTCCCATTTTTCTTAATTCTTAGACAGACAAAAGAAATTTAAGTGGAATTGCTTCTTATTCGTATTTACCTACTAAATGAAATTCAAAACCAAGCCACACCAAATAAAAAATCCTATGCGACGGGGGCGTAGCCGAGCCAAGCAAAATTAAAAATGCATCGACGTCGTAAAGCCGCGTGACAGCAAATCAGAAATGCATGGGGACGGGGCGAGGCAGAGCCACACCAAATAAAAAATCCTAAGCATGCATTGGGACGGGGTGAGGCGTAGCCGAGCCAAGCCAAATTAATAGTGCAACACCAAATTAAAAAATGCTTCGTCGTCGCGAAACCGCGCGACAACAAATCAAAAATGCATTAGGACGGGATGAGGCGAGGCCGAGCCACACCAAATCAAAAATCGTAAGCACATATTGGGACGGAGCGAGGCGAGGCCAAGCCACACCAAATAAACGGATACACCAAGACGGGGCGAGACGAATTAACGTCACACCAAACCAAAACTATGGTTAGAAGAGAAAAATGATGGTGGATGGTTTTCGGGGACGCCCGGTGCGGCACGGGCAAAAAATCTCGTTTCTTTTAAATTACCTTGTATTATGATTGTTTTCTAGTTTATTTGTTCTAATAGGTGAATCATCCAAAAAGAAGTGAAAATAGCTATAAAAGTGAAGTCTACAAATATAGCAGGGCCAAATACCTAGTGAAACTTGTTCAAAGCCAGGATTTCTTGTCATCATCTTGAAGGGGACGAAAAGACGAAGGCAATGGTGAAAAAATGAGTCGATTCAGACATTGTACGAAGGAATTATGGGCAGAAGAATATGTTAAGCTTGTCGGTTCTCTGAGGCCGACAGTTAGCGAGATATTATAAAGGTACCCATGTTTTTATTTAGGGCTGCTAGTGTTTGAACATTTATAAGAGCACCAGCTCAAAGATTAAGGGCACACCATCTTCCTTCCCTTATTCTTGCGACAGTTTCAGAGAAGTTTTTCTTCCCTGTTATCCGTGGATTCACG
Organism: Papaver atlanticum; assembly: GCA_023531105.1. Lineage (NCBI taxonomy): Eukaryota > Viridiplantae > Streptophyta > Magnoliopsida > Ranunculales > Papaveraceae > Papaver > Papaver atlanticum. The sequence continues at coordinate 777,700 of JAJJMB010016680.1, read as the reverse complement.
ACCAGTTTGGTTGTGTGTTTTTTATCGAGAAGAATCAGTTGGATGGAAATATGATGGCAGTAGTGATGGAGTTTGGGTTCAATTGGTTGATGCCATTAGTGATCCCGTTGATGATCATGATACGGTGATGGGAGTAAACTAGGGTTGCTATCGTGATCAATGGAAATGGAATGGTGCAGTCTCTTTTATGACAGAGATGATGATTCTCAAAGAAATGGAGCTGTAGACGATGACAGTGACGAGGTTGATGGTGATCGAATGGTCTCTGTTAACTGTTGGATGCCCGATGTACAGGGAATTGTATGATCAGTGATAGAGCTTGGTGGCTGATGGATACGATGGAGGAAGAATCTTGGAGCTTGATCAGGAAAGTAAATGAGTTGCTGTTACTGCCAACCATGGCAGTGAGGATTATCGGTTAATATTGGCAATGATGGAGAAGACGAGAATGGGTGATCTGAGTCGAATGGAAGAGAGTGGGCCGAGTTTGTGGTTTTGATGGAGCTCGAGTCAAGATGGGGACGGTAAAGGCTGATGGATTTGGAGTTTTAGATTAAAAGGGTACGAGAAAGAAGAAGCTGATATGGACCGAGAGTTCGAGCCGAGATGGTGTGAAGCTGAGAAAGTATTAGGCAGAGTTTAGGTTTGTTCAAGTTCCAGATTTCGGGTTTAAGGGGGATAAGTAACTTGAGCGACAAAACAGACACAAGGGGTGAGTAACGTGACTGGGTATTCAGCTGAGACCGACGTACCATCCTTATCAAACAAGGATTTGTCGCATACCTTGAAACCTATATAAGGCCAAGTGACCGAGACAGAAACAGATATACTTTCTACGAGAGAAAAATAAAAAGAGAAGAAAGGTTTTATTCCATATTTCAGGAGGAAACCAAGTATTTTCTTTTTCTTCTTATATATAATTTTTATGGGTTTTAGTAAATCCATGTGTAACTAATTTCCATTGATTAAGGATAAATTCAATGTTCTAAGTGTGAATCTTTGTTAGTTATACAAGTTTGTTCGGAGTTTTTATCATCATCGTTTGTCTTTACTATATCTAGGGTTTATGAATGATTATTAGATTGGGTTGGGATGCATACTTGATCTATTGAATGTTGTATAGCTAGTGGAAGTTAGGGGATAAGAAATAGTCTCTTGACTCTCTAAACAAGTAGAAATCGCGAGACCTTCCGGAGGGATTCTGTGGAGCAATTGCGAGTGAAGATAACATCAACAAGTGGACCTTGATCTAAGAGTTTAACTACTGGGATTAACCTAAATTCACAAAGCTTAAAGCGTTCGATTGGGTTACACCTTGAGTGATCTACTACTTGGTGGTTCGGTTGGATATAATCTGGTAGTCGAGAACTTCCGTATCCAGTGAAAGAAGGAGTTTTGGGGATAACACTGATCTAGCTGTTATTCTACGGTTGGTGATGAATGATTCTAACGAAAGAAAGATAAGTATACTAACTCAGTTATCGCTTGGTAACAGCGAAGGATTCCCTAATCATCTCTTTTCTTTTCTTATTTTCTTTTTATTTACTTTAATCCATAATACAACCCCCCTTTGTCTTTTACTTTATTTTGCTGATTCAAATAACCTATTAATTACACAGCTCTCTGTGGGAACGATCCTTACTACCGCTATATTACTAGTTAATTAGTTGGAAAATATTAATTAATTTGCTGTGGTTACGACACGCACCAAATTTTGGCGCCGCTGCCGGGGAACGGTTGTTAATTGATTTGTTATTCGTTTTAGCTTGTTTTTGATTTCTTGTGAGTCGTCATGTTTCCTTACGGAAATAACATGTACGGAGCACAAGATTACACGTACAACAGTGGTAATCAACATGGTTTTCGGTCTCATTCATATGACAACTACCACCCATCCTATGGGTATAATCAAAACCAATCTTTTGGCTATGATCAATATCTCACGGAATCTTACGGATATTCTCATACATGTCAACAACCTTATGACGGGCATGTAAGTGAACAATCACTAGGATGGAAGGATAGTTATGCTTTTGACCAATTTTTTTCTAGTAATGTGCAGACAGAGAGTTTGGAACTAAAAACATATGATTTTGAAACAAGATATAATCCTCTTCATCGTGCTTTTCCTTCACTCTTTCCAAAAGAGGAGATACAGTCTAGAAACTCTATTAATGGTGGAAGCGTATTAACGTCAGAAAACTCTATGCGCGGTACAACCAACTGGAAGAAGCCGGTGCATCACAAGAGACTCTTGACGAAATTAACCAGGCCATAGACATGGAATTCGAACGTCGCTTCGATATTGACGATTTTGAAGAGGATTCAGATTTCAATGACGAGATTTTTTAAGAGATAGACATTGAGAATGAAACCAAATTGATTGGAGTTGTGGAAGACCCAATTGAACTTGCCAAAGATAATGATGCTGATATTTTAATTGAAGCAGAAACTGATAAAGAAAGGAACTTAAAGAGTTCGATAAAGGACCACGATATACTTGAGGTAAATAATTCACTGGATTTAATTAAGAATGATGAGGATCCGATACACGGTTTGTCTAATCCTTCCCATAATTATATATTTATTGATCATTTCCATCCAATTGAAGTAGTTCCCCAAAGAGTTGTTAACCTAACTTTTAGGAGAATACCTCACCTAGGATTGGAGTTGTGTGCTTCAAAAGTTTTAACGGATTATTTTGCTTCTAAGTATCCACCACTTGATGTATTTGATTTTAGCATTGTTCAGGTTCACCAAGAGGAACCTTTTGAAGTTCCCGAATTCTATGTTTTCTATCCACTTTCGAGTGTAGAAAGGACTAAGTGTGGGGAAAATTTCAATAAAGTGATAGCTTCAATATTTATATTTTATGCTAATATTTTTGTGAAGCTGTTATTAGAATTGCAGATTGTTTTCTGGGTGGACTACCATATTTTCAGATTATTGGTTTACGGACGATAACAAAAGAGTCGGGCTGACGACTTTAAACCAAGCCTTGAATGGGAGGCAACCCATTGGTTTTGTATTTCTTATCCTTTTGCTTTTGCTGTTGTTTTTTTTTTTTTTTTTCTCGTTCAATATCACGTTAAGATTTCCTACCTTGCGTAGGACGATTCAATTACATTGAGGACAATGTAAGGTTTAAGTGTGTGGGAGTGGTTAAGCATATATTTAAAAAAAAAATTGCATAAAACCTCCAACTTGTAGAGATTTTAGAGCCACTAATATACTTCTAGCTATGTTTACATACGGAATTCTCACCGAAATAATGGAACTTAGAAGTGCTAGAGAATATTAAAAATTAGGTGTTATTAATCTTTGGGAGAAGTCATTACTGTTTGTGGCTCAACTTAACCATGCCGGTGGCAAATTAGGAGCAGGAAGATATTTAGTATTAGAGTTGTTGATCAATCATTAGTGGAGCTACCCGTATTTACATCAAGTGAGGCACCGACCTTCAATTCTTTGTAGCTGACTAAAAAAGCTTTTTAGAGTGTGTGTCACCGTAGCAACAACCCATTGATTCCCATGGGTCGTTTTTGTATCAAACTTTTCCCCATTCCAACAACCTAGCAACAACTATCCTTCATATCAATTCTATTGCATGCTCAACATTGATGTCCAGATGGAAGGGCATTTATTAGGGTTCTTCTCAATCCATAAGTTTTTGTTATTTAGATATATTGCTCTCATTATCAAAACCCAAAGAAAATCAGCATAAATCATAAATTTCCATTTTAATTTGGCAATAAAAGACATGTTCATATGAAGAAGAAATCTTATACCTAATCCACCCATCTCCATGGGTTTTCTAAACTGATTCAAGTTTATGAGATGTACTTTTCGAATCTCTCTAGCATGTCCCCCACCATAAATTACGCATGGTTCTTGTAATTTTTTCCGGAATCTTTTTTTAGGATGAGAGAGGTGGCCATTAAATAAGGAGCAATGGTGCCGAGAACATGCTTGTTCAATATTGTTCTACCTGCATGCGAAAAATGATTTCTTTTCCACCCTGCCATCTTTGAATCAAATTTATTAGATAGAGAGTCATACGAAACATTTCTATGAGATGATTTAAGGAAATAATGCCCAGGATACTTATCAGTAATGCTCATTTGTTGGACCCCCAACTTGTTTGATATCTCCAATCTTCTGTCAGGCCTGCCATATTTACAGAAATGAATAGTCGAGTTTTGTATATTGGCAACTTGTCCAGACCGGGCTGCATAAGTGTGAATAATCTGTTGCAATTTGTTAACAGTCTTATCTTCCAAGGTCCCAAAGAGAAGCAGATCATCTGTGAACATCAAATGCGATATTCCTATAAACTTTGTAACCATTATAAAGTGCAGTTGCTGCATAGTTCTCATCAACCAAGATAGTCCCTGAGAGCGTAAAACAAATAAATACAAAGACAAGGGACATTTTATAATGAGTTCATGGGTCTTTCCAATAATCCCAAAAGATCTAAGGCAATGACTAAGAAATCTCCAACTAACCTTGTCATAGGACTTACTTATATCAAATTTTAGAGCAAATGAACCAATGAAAAGTTAAGAAGTATATATCGAATGAATGTGCCAATTATGATCTCTTACTGTCAGATTGGAATTCTCATCAGTTCTAAGACTCAATGGTGATTGGAACAATAAAGCTTCACTAACATGACTATATAGAAACAAATGTTTTGTTGTCTCCACAACTTTATGGCACATGTTACACCATCAGGATTAACCCCACTTTTAATCTTCATCAATCTACTCACCAAAGCCAGTCCATTACTTATGAGTCTCCATAAGAATCAGTGAATATTCGGTAGAATGGCCTTTATCATCCAAAACTTCTTCCAAGATAGGTGTTAGAGCACTGCTCGGTCGAACTCGCAAGCGTTGCTATCTCAAGCTTGTTTGTCAAGTTTAGTTGATCAAAACTATATACTTGATTTCTAGTCTACTTATAGTTATGTCTCAGATTAGGATAGAATGTGTAGTTGAGCTTTAGACTTCACGGCGTTCACCAATTGAGGAAGAAGATCTACTGAGGAGATTGGAGGAACTTCATCAACAAAAGGTATGTGGAGACTAAAACTTATCTATCAATCAGAAGTCTATTCTATTCTATTTTCTAATGAGACTAAGTCATATAGCTATATAGACTTTTACATTATACACATTTGATATTTCGAGCAGAGTTTATCTCACTTATCTATTTCTCGAGATACGTGTTGGAAGATTTTTGGTTTAGCTATGTTCCTCGTATTCTTGACGAGTTTAGTTGGAAACAATTCATTTGTTGGAAACTAAATATTAAGTCAAAAGATAATCATGTGAAAATTACCTTGAACATGTTACATGATTTGTGTGAGATTACCATTGTCGTCTTCTAAGGATGTTTCAATGATTGAAATAAGAGTTTAGAAGGATTACCCATGTATGGATACAACACGGTATGGATATCTAGTATGTGAACTGTATTGTGATGATTCAGGTCCGGAACTCTTGTTTGCGTACCTAGTATGCGAACAGATTTACCTGAGAAGGTCCAGAACTCTTGTTTGCGTAACTGGTATGCGAACCGGTTTACCTGAGTTGGGTCCGTAACGGTTGTTCGCGAACCGGGTTTGCGAACGGCTTGACTAGGCCAAGGTCCGGAGCTGCTGTTCGCGTACCCAGTTTGCGAACACAGTGGTTAAGTTCTAAAATAGGTAATGTATGATTCTCATACTCATGAACTAAAACATTTATGATTTAAGGAATGCAAATTAACTTTGCAAACCATGGCTTAAAGTTCATGAATTGATTCTTGTATAAGTACTTTGTACAATCACGAATCAAACCGATTTCGTTTCAATTTGTTCATGAATATTTCTATGAGATAGTTAATAATTGAACAACTCTATTTGAAACACAATTAGATTCATTTGATTATCTATCATGATTGATTGATCATCATATTTGATCTAGAAGTGTTAGATAATACGGCTAAGTCAAAAGTGTTCATATGGCTAACTTCGGCTAACTGTTATTGAGCCAACTCAATATACACGTTTAGGTACAGTTACCCATATATAAATGTAAGTATATTTCATTTGTGTGTAACAAGCTAATACCATCTAACGATGGAGATTGATTGCTTAATTTCTAAACATACTTAGGTTGAATATTAAATCAGGAGTTCATCTAACGGTGAATATTGAATGCTTTGTTACTAAGCTATCTTAGCTTTGATTGTAAGCAACCATGATTTGAAAGACTATATAAGGGAGAACTCTAGCAACTGGAAAACCTAATCCTAACACTTTCTTGTGTCCTAGTTGCAAACTAGAGTCGATTCTCCTTTAACCTAGGTTTTCCAAAACCATTATTAGGTTAACGACTTGAAGACTTCATTTGGGATCGTGAAGCCAGATCCAACTATTTTCTCCGTAGTTGCATATTCTGATCTTACTTGTTCTATCGTATTGAGTTTTATCTTCTATAAGATTTACTCGAGATTTGTCTCCGATAGGTAAGATATAAAAAGTAATCACAACAGTTCTTCGTCTCAGACTCTTGTGATTCCGCAATAACTTCTTCTGTTAATCTGTTAGGTTATTGTGAAGTGACTAATATTTCTAGGATGCTCTTCGGGAGTATAAGACCGATAATTGGTTCCTGTTCACCTTGATCTTTGTATCAAAAGACGGAACAAAAAGAATAAAGGATAGACATATCTGTGGGAGACAGATTTGTTTATAAGTCTTCGACTTTGGGCCGTAGCAACTCTTAGTTGTGGGTGAGATCAGCTAAGGGAATCAAGTGTGCAGAATCCGGCGTGGTTCTAGAGGCGTAAGGAACGCAACTGTACCTTAATCAGTGTGAGACTTGGTTAGGGCTCAACTACATTCCAGTCCGAAGTTAACTTGTAGTAGGTTAGAGTTTATGGCGGTTTAATACAGTGTGGTGTTCAAATATGGACTAGGTCCCGGGTTTTTTTTTGCATTTACGGTTTCCTCATTAACAAAATTTCTGGTGTCTGTGTTATTTCTTTTCCGCATTATATTTGTTTATATAATTGAAATATCACAGGTTGTGCGTAGTTCAATCAGTTGATAAATCCGACCATGATTGTTGGATATAACTTGATTGACACTTGGGCATTTTCCTTTGGTACCGTCCAAGTTATTTCTCATATCAATCAGGCTCACGGATTTCTATCTGTTCGATTTGCTGACTGTATTGAGAAAGAGAGATAAAGACCCCCGCTTTTTCAATACGGTATCATTATTACTAATAGAGGAAGAAAATAATCCACCATGTATGGATTTTAGAAAGGATTTAGTTAAAAAGATATCATTAGGAAGATGTATCCACAGAAGTTTTTCAGCCACCTTCTCCATTTGCTCACTTGGTCTGTAGATATTCAGTATTTTTCTGACTTCATGGGGGGGCCCCCCCCCCGAGCTATTGTAGTTTTCTTCGTCCCATCTGCTAGGATTTTTTAGAAAAATATCACTAACTCTGAAGATGGTGCTGTCGGGGCATTGTTCTTCAATGTTGGTTCCCATTGGTCGTTCCGGTATCAATTTTCCCCCCATTCCAATAACCCAGCAACAACCATCCTTCATATCAACTCTACTGCTCAGCATTGCTGTCTAGGTGGAAGAGCATTTATAAGGTTTCTTCACAATCCATAAGTTTTTGTTATTCATATATATTTGGCTCTCATTATCCGAACCCAAATATAATCAGCATTATTCAGAAATTTCCATATTAATTTGGCAATAATAGCCATGTTCAGATGATGAAGAAATCTTATACCTAATCCACCCATCACCATGGATTTTCTAAAACTGATTCTAGTTGATGAGATGTACTATTCAAATCTCTCTAACATTCCCCCATCAGAAATTACGCATGGTTCTTGTAAAATTTTCTAGAATCTTTTTGGGGATGAAAGAGGTGGCCAAAAAATAAGAAGCAATGGTGCAAGAACATGCTTGTTAAATATTGTTTTACCTGCATGTGGAAAATGATTTCTTTTCCACCTTGCCATCATTGAATAAACTTTATCAATTAGAAAGTCATAAGAAGCATTTCTATGAGATGGTTTAAGTAAATAATACCCAAGATACTTAGTAATGCTCATTTGTTGGACCCCCCAACTTGTTTGATATCTCCAATCTTCTATCAGGCCTGCCACATCTACAGAAATGAATGGTCGACTTTTGCATATTGGCAGCGTGTCCATACCAGGCTGCATAAGTGTGAAGCATCTGTTGTAATGTGATAACAGTCTTATCTTTCAAGCTCCCAAAGAGAAGCAGATCATCTGTGAACATCAAATACGACACAGCAAGGACATTCCTACAGAAACTATTATAAAGTGCATTCTGGTTCATAGTTCTCATCAACCAAAATGGTAATAAATACAGAGACAAGGGACATTCTTGTCTTAATCCTCTCTTTCTAGTGAAAAAACCTTCGCTTGAACATTTACTAATATCGAGAGGAGGCATTTAACACACATTTCATAATGAGTGCATGGGTCTTACCAACAATCCCAAGAGATCTAAGGCAATGACCAAGAAATCTCCCACTGACCTTGTCATAGGACTTACTTATATCAAATTTTAGAGCAAATGAAACAATACCAAATGAAGAAATATACATTGGAAGTATACATTGGATGAAGAATTTCCTTAGCGGCAACAATATTATCTATTAGAGAATTGCTCGGTTGAACCCATTAGCGTTGGTATGTCAAGTTAGTTGCCAAAATGCATTCTTGATTTTGTATACTAAAGATAGTTTCGGACTAGATTAAGTCTAAGAAGTATAATCGAAGCTATCCTTGAAGGATGAAGTTTGAAGACTACAAGAAGACATCAACAAGGACTTCATCAACAAAGGTATGTGGTAATTGATTTCATTTGGATTCTTGTTAAATTCTACCTTTCTAATCTATTGAAACAAATGCTCACTCTATGGAACAATTCCTATGACGGTAAATGTACATTTTTTTATATATGCTCGAGGTTATTTGAGCCACGACTTTTGTGACAATAACCTTTATCCATGGAAAGGTTCTCATATTATAGTGAATGATCTTACGAATTCAACGAGCCAAGAATCACTCAATTCTGAGTTATAACGATGAAGTTATGAGTGATTTATTAAAGTAACAATTATAAGTGTTGCTGTAATTGTTACAGTTTGTTGGTAGGAAACAATCCACGAACTGTTTGGAACGGTTCATGGACTTGAGCCCAATTACGTGACTAGAAGCCATTTTTGGTCAAGTTTTTTATGTTTCCTTATCTAGGCAAGATAGATATTACTCCAAACATATTTGATCACCATATTAAAGTGTTTGTGATTCCTTCCTAAGATAAATTGTGATTTACTCACATAAATACAATATTTGCTAAATTAATTAATTATTTAATTATTTTGGCAAGAGTTGTAACTTAGGAAAGACTCCCAAAATTAGAAGAGTCTTGAAAAAGGAAAATAGCTTTGCTTAGCTTCCAAGCCATTGTTCACTATAAATAAAGGGTTCGTGAGTGCTACACGTTTTTTATCCCCTTTGGAAAATTGGTGTATGCTTCGTAAGGTTGTTTTCCATGTCTTCTGTTCTTTATGAACAAGAGTGAGATAAAAGACTTTGTATTGGGGATCACAAAGCCGAGTTAGATTTAATCTTCGTGATTGATTATACAACTTGTAATCTAGGTTTTTCACCTCTTGTCTATTCTAAGGTTTTCTCTTCTGATATAAAACCATTCAAGAGTTGTTGATCATAAACCCTAGGTTTTGATAGATTTCAGTTTCCGGTCGTATACCAACACTTGTTAGTCGAAATCGGAAGCTAGAAAGAAAACTTCGATTAAGGTATCTCGTAAAAATCGTTAAGAAGTTTTAAACAAGATATCTCTAGATTTATTCTAGTTGTTCTTGTTGTATAATAATTAGGTTTCTCTTCCATTATTGAAGAGTATAATAATCCCTAATCTACAAGTTTGTTTTGATATTACTTTTACCTAGTAATTGTTTTCCTCAAAACAACACAAGATTTCCAAAACCTTGATTTACATCTAAAGGGAAATCAATTCGGTGTTTTGTGAAAACAAAAGATCGAAAAGTATCAACCGAGTTGTTGTATCTTCTGAAGAGAACTTTGTTCTGCCAGAAGATTTTCGGAGTTCTGCTAGGAGTTCTATAAGTGCTTGAATACAGCTGAAGCAGGTATTACATCTAGTCCGAATAGGTAGTAGGAAATTGGTGTAACAGCTTATAATCAGTGTGTGTTTATTCTGGACTAGGTCCCGAGGTTTTTCTGCATTTGCGGTTTCCTCGTTAACAAAATTTCTGGTGTCTGTGTTATTTCTTTTCTGCATTATATTGTTTATCTTTATAATTGAAATATCACAGGTTGTGCGTTAATCAATCATTATTGATAAATCTGACCTTGTTTGTAAGATGGGATTTTGATTGATCTTGGATATTGGTCTTTGGTACCGTCCAAGTATTTCTCACATCAATCAGGCTCATAGATTTCTATCTGTTTGATTTGCTGATTGATTTGAGAAAAAGAGATAAACTCTTTAGTATTATTCTTTGATTGAGTTTTCACTCTCAGAATATTATTGAGGTTTAGTCCATACAGATTGCCAAACGAAATATTGGGTGTGGTTGTTAGAGGGGCTTTTTCATTATCTATAATCAATTTGCCAGGAAATAATGTAGATTGTGCAAACTAGACCATTAAGATGCACTTTTAATATTTGATCTAGGATTTTTGTTATCACATTATAGAGAATATTAGTAAGTGATATAAGTTCAAATTCAGAATGAAAAGAAGGGTTTTTTAACTTCGGGGATGATAGACGCATTTATGTGTCTATTTTGATCTCAATTGTATATATTGTTAGTGCTCGATTTTGTATTTATTATGGCTTTTTGTGTCTTTGTATGTGTTTTTGGAGAAATACGCTTTTGCGAAGAAATTGGATCGAAAAAGTTATATTTGCACCCCCGTAGGAATTACTAAAAGCACCCCAGAAAAATGTTAAAGGAACCCAGGAGTTTTCACTATCTACAACCCAAAATTTATCTTTGTACCCCACAAATTGCTATTCGGACCCCAGGAATTACTAAGGGACACCCAAATTACTATTCGCACATCAACAAAGGATAGGGGCATTTCTTCTTCGTTTCAAATTCTGAATTTGGCGGGAATAATGTGTGTAGCGACTGGAAAATTAGGGTTGAGATTTTGATCGTGTTCTAGGGAGACTAGAGGGCTGAAACTGATTGGGTTTACTTCTTAGGAATAAACAGGCTTGGTATAATTGTTTAATTGGACCCAAATTGGATAGAACTCGGATTGGAGACAAAACACGGGCAAGAACTTCTCTCGGGATTGTTCGAGATTTGGGTTGTTTTGAAAGAGATTCAATCGCTGGGTTTACTCTGGATGGACTTGAATGAAGTAAACAGGCCAGGTATGGTGATCTGACTCAATCAATAGGCTAGAAAATCGTCTTGGAGTAAAACAGGGGAAGAATTATTCTCGTGATTCTGTTGGCATTATTTTGGAAAGAACGTGTGTGTCTGCAGCATGTATTACGACTTCAGAGCCATGTACACATCAACTCGAAGCATGTTTGAATGATTTTGCATACAACAGACACGTGAAGAAGATTAAAGGAGAAATAATTCCCGTAAAAGGAAAGACATTGATTACGAGAGATTTTTGAAGATTGAAGGAGATGTATAGTATATAAAGGGTGCTGGGATGTCTTGGAGGGGGGATCGAGAGTTTGGGAAAGTTTAGAGAGCTGCAGAGGATGAATCAGAGGTTGCAGGAAATTATTTTGCTGCTGCAGCAGCCAAGAACACGAAGAACTTTGTTATGTCAAAGACAGTCGTAAACTAACTGTCGTTTTTCACTTCATTTGTAACAGTTTTCAGCGACAGTTAAACAGTGTTTTCCACACTTTCTTTGTATCGCAATTCTCTGTTTTATTATTCTTTTCAATAAAAACACCTTTTGAGCAATGAATCATCTTTTTGAGCGTGTTTTCACCATGTGGAGCTAAACCCCATCACTGGGATGACGGAGGAAGACAATTCTCATCACTGTGGTAACTTTATTTAATTCTTTTGATGACTTTTGCGTTAATATTAATTGAATTATGATTTTAAATTAATTAGTTGTCATTTAGTTTGATGGGTTATGCATAGCTTTAGTGTTTTGATAACCCATGCTTACCATTTACAATTAATGTTTTATAAAATCTACCTTGGCAAAGATTAAGAGTCAATAATTGTTGTTTTTGGAGCTATAATTGTCTAAGAATTAATATTGAAACCATAGAATCAGAGTTTGGTAAAATCCTGATTCCCAGTAATCTCTCAATATTGTCATTATCTTTTCTTATATTTGCTAGATTAATTTTATTTAAGTCTAAAATCAACAAATTCACAAGTCCGAGAATCAAACCTTTATTTACCACTGTAAAAACTACATCAAGGAACAAGCATAATATTGGTGTGATTGAAAGCTGGTGAGAGAGAAGCAGTGGAAAAGCATTCCTTAATGAATTGAGTAACATCGACACCTATATGATCCCAACATTTAATTTAGAGAAGAGCCGGCATCCCATCTGGCCTTGGAGACTTCGGATTTTTCATCTTTTTAAGCGAATTTCATATTTCTTCAGTGAGGGGAATCTTAGAGATATTATTGTTACTGGTGGTATCAATCTTCATAGGTACTTGAAATAAAATGGCATGCATATCTTCCTCTAGGTCTCTTTTAAACAATAAGATGAAGTGGTTCACTAGATTGGCAACAACACCATCTAGTTTTGTGACTCAACACCCATCTTGAAGTTTTAAAGCTGAAATTTGATTTTTCCTCCTTCTTTAAAGTACAACAAGCAGAAAAATATTAGCGTTCTTATTTACATGAGGAATTCACTTAACCTTACTCTTTTGCTCATAATACATATGTTGAAGTTGATTTAGCTTATCAACTTTCTCACAAAGATTTTTTTTTCGGTTATGGTATCTCGTCTATGAGCTTCCATCTGAATACTGAGTAACTCTTCTTTAGTTTTCTCAATTACCTGAAAAATATGCCAAAAGAGTTTCTCCCCATTTGTTGAGCTCTTTACCCACATAGTTGATATTCGAAATAATGCCAGGGTGCTTAACAAACCCAGAATTAATATCTCAAAATTATGGACGATCCACCCAGAAGTACTTAAATTTATTAGAATATTTTCTCTTCCTTTTGCTTGTTCTATGAGTATTGATGAAGACTGGAGCATGATTACTACTGATTCTAGGTAGTTATAAGACTCCACAATCATGAAATCTGAATAACCATTCGAATGTACAAATATCACGATCAAGTCTCTCAAGTATAGGGTTACTAATCATTGCACCATTTAACCAACGAAAAGCAGGGCCAACAAATCTCATATCACTCAAACTTTTATCATGAATAATTTTTTTGAATTTCCAATTAGCATAATTTAATTGTTGACTACCACCAGACTTCTCAGTAATTTGAGCTATTTGCATTCAAATCACTTACCATACACCAAGGGTTGTACAGATAAGCTATATAGTGAGAGAAATCCAAAACCCATCTCTATATTTGTGATCAGGAGGGCCATACACATATAAAAGATCACAATCTTCCTCCAGAAAATGATGGATACGAAAATGAATATCATTCTTATTAGCACTAATAATTTCTAGATCGATATCATTATTCCACAGAATCACATTCCCCCCACTTCTATCAATAGCAAGAATAAAATGAAAGTTATCAAAGTTAATAGATCTATCAGAATTTAACTCATTTAGCATTGTCTCTGTCAGAATAGCAATATTAGGGTTGCAAGCCCTAAGAAACGCCTTGATATTACGGTCTGTCGAGATGTTTCTCAATCCTCGACAGTTCCATGAGAACACTAACATCGATCTTGTGGCTGATTTTGGGAAGCCACCACACCCATTTGAAGGAAAAGTGTTGAGATGAATTTCTTATTTGGGTAATCAATATCCATAGGACAAACTGTTATTTTCGATCCAATATAGATTTCTTGGTGACTCTGATTCTTAATTTCATTGATTGATCTTCTAGCAGATCGCTTCCAACCTTTCTTCTTTTTGGATATTGTTTCAATCGAAGATGTATATGAAGATGAAATTTCCTCCTCTATGGCTACATTTGATTTTGACTATGCTAACTTCAATTTTGGCTTAGAGTTTCTTAATAGACTAGGACTTAAACAGATGGGGACTTTGTTTCATGAGATGCCCAAAATAACCACAATAAAAACACATCCTAGGCAATATCTCATATCAACAGAAGATTTTTTATCTCTTTCTTTTTTTTGATTTCAGAGTAACAATCATCTCCTTAGGAAGAGGTTCTATTGTGTTCAGTTGAATTTGAGCCCTAGCATACTTCCCCCATTTGGTGGGATTCATTCTTAAGGATCTGGTGTCCCTACATTCTTAAGCATATTGAAAACTTTGGTGGGATTCATTAAGCTCATAGGTAAACTATAAACATGAATCCATAAGTAGAAAAACCTGAATTCGTACTCCTATGTCAGCAATTCATCTTGACTCCTCTTTATGTACATAAGATCATCTTTTACAGACCAAGGGATCCTTGAAGAACATCTTCCAGTTCACACTAAAACTTCATTAAGGATATTTATGTTATATTCTTTACCCGAGTTGAGTTTGAACTTAATGCATTTATTAGTTTCCTGTATTAGTTCCAGCGTATCATTAGTATCTTCATACACGTGAGTTTGCAGTTCTTCTAATAGACTATTCATTATGTGAAAATTTTCTTCAAACTCAGGTGAGTTGGTTGATGTTGAATCCATGAAGAAAACATCACCAACCAAACAAAAGTGAGACAAAGGGGAGAAGAAAAACAAAGAAGAGAATGACAAGGAAGAAGAAAGTACAGAGAGAACGGCGAGTAGAAGAAAGGAAAAAGAAATAAGAAATCAGCAACCACTGACAAACAAAACTCCCAGTTGGGAGAGAAAAAACCATCAAAAGAGATAAAGAGAACCTTAACTAAGTCAAGAGAGCGACGCCCAAAATTGACAGTAGGGGGAGTACTTTTTAGAAGAAGAAAAAAGTATATAAATTCTTTAGTCCACTTGCAATTAATTAATATTATAAATATCTCGATTTTATTTGAGGAGAAATTTCAGTTTGGTCTTATTTTAGGTGGTCCCAAGTCAGTTCCGTCCACCAACAAAAGAGGAGCTTAGTTCGATCCTTATTTATTTAAAAATATTAAAACGTCTAAATTACTTTTCTCTTCATGTGGTATACATTTTTATTATCTTTTTCTTTTTTTTAATTTTTTCTTTCTTCTTTATTTTCTCTCTATTAATTTCTCTCTCCTCTTAACATAAACAATGACCTCAAAACTTAAAAACTAAACATCTCTTAGAATATAAGTAGAAAATTAACAAATTTTATATAATCGGAAAAAGTCTCAATTAGATCTACGCAAAGAGTACCCATTGTGTTATTTTCGAAACTTTAATATATATTTTTGGTATAATAGTAGTTCATATCCAAGAATGAACGTTATTTTAGAGCGTCGTAGTTCATTCTATTTCTAGTATGTGAGGATGAACTCGTATATGAGAATGAACTCGTAATAGTAGTTCATTATTGTAGTTCATAGAATGAGCTCGCGATAGGTGTTCATATTGTATAATGAATTCACAATGGTAGTTCATATTGTAGGAATGGTAATTCATTTTGTAAAATGAACTAGTAATGATAGTTACTTATGGTAGTTCATGTAACACCCCGTAATTTTCTTAATACGATTTTGGCGCATAAAACCCATTCATAATATTTTGTTTGGACTGTAATTTAAAACTTAATTTATAAAGAATAAATATTTAACTTTAATTATATTTATGATTGTCAAAATAAAATAAAATAAAATAATAAAGATGATTTTTAAGTGTGGTGAATGTGTGCATTGTGGGGTGTATATAGATACATCTTTTCTAAATTTGGTGTCACTATTATATTATGTGTTAGGGGTGCATGTATTTTAATAGTGGGGTGTGTTTACAAAATTGTGTGTCCCTTATCAAAACTTGAGTGGTAAATAATAATTAGCTAGGGTTTTATTTACCAAAACCGTGTGAAAGAAAGAAAAGAAAAAAAAGAGGCGTCCTTTTCTTCTTCTCCAACTTTTCTCCTCTTCTCTTTTGTCTCCTAACACAAAAACCCAAAACACTTTTGTAGCCATCACTTTCATCTCTCTCTCTCTCCTTCTACCTTTTCTCTTTATCTCTTACATGAAACAAAATAAAACAAAAGTTATCCATCATTTTCATCTTTAGCTCTTTTTCTTTTTCTTTGTCTCTATGATTTTTTTTTTCAAATAACAAAAAGAAAATCAAACCCTTTTTGCCCATCACTTTCAGTACCTTCAAGATAAAGACATAAGATTTAATACTTTTGGAAAAAGGTATTCTACTTACATCAAGATTTTTGGAAGGCTATTTGAGGGAGGAGGTTTCTACCTAATATCAAAACTAAAACTTATTTTACCTGACGAGATTGGGGTATACCCAGATTAATTGGGATATACCTAATGAGACAAAACCTGGGTCATTTTGAAATAAAACAAGCCACCCCTTAACCATGTATTTTCTAAATGGCTAAATTGCCCTGCAATTATTTATATGAGTAGATTTGGAAATAATTGAGAGTAAGAAAGAGTATGAAATAGTAGATGAAGTTTGGGGTGG
>JAJJMB010016680.1:721438-760781 GCA_023531105.1 Papaver atlanticum | reverse complement strand
GGGGGGAAAAGTTAGGGTTTTTGAGAAATTTGTGATATGAGTGAGATGAGTGAATCTAATCCTGATTTTGAAGTGGGGGAGTCTTCTAGTTTTCCTCCTACAGATGAGTACTTGTATGATGATCTACAAAATCATGATCAAATGGATTATATGCATGATCCTCACTTTTATTTTCCTCAAACTCAAGATGGATATGGAAGTGATGAATGCCTTGAGCCAAACGTAGAATCAAATGACCCAGAAGAAGAGAAAGGAGCTGCAAGTAATCAGGTACACAACTTACGTGGTGAAGATTGTGATTTTTCCATGCAAATGATCGATTTTTTTTTCACTTTTGCTGCCCAGTATCGGCAAGGTCGACGATTATCGACCCTGCCAATTGTAGGCGTTGGCATGGTTTATATTACCAAATGCCATGACTTTTCATGAGCAGTGTTCTAGTCAGCACGGTCATAAATAACAACCCTGCCGACTATAAGATTTTTGCTGCTCAGGAGACGTGATTTGAAACATGCTAACCCGGCATTGTTATGGATACGTCGACCATGCCGGCTATAGTTTGGTCGGCGTTGTTTTATTCTTCGAAAGTGCCGGTTGTTCTTTGGTCGTTGTTGTTTTTTAATTGTAGATTGCATTGGTACCGATGACGGATCAGCCTCAGGATCACAGTGTTAGGGGTTCAGATACTTCCGCACATTATGCTAATGATTTGGAATGGAAGGAAAAAGAAGACGCGGTCAAGTGGGTTATTGAGAAAGCAAAAGAGAAGATGTGCGTTTTAGTGAAAAACACCCAACAAAAAGATTCGCGGCTTGAAATGGTATGCGAGTGTAGTGGATCGTCGGACGCAAGTCACAAGAGAAAGGGTTATGTGTATGATAAGAAGACGACTTGGGTGTACAAGACGAAGTCAAAGAAGTGTGGATGCCCATTCAAGATTATTTTTTGGAGGAACAAAGACACCGATAACATGTGGAGAATGAATAGAGTTGATATTGGCTGGCATAACCATAAAGATCCGGAGAGTCTTGTTGGGCACTTCCAAGTTGCCAAGTTGAAACCGCACGAGTTCGAACAAGTTGGGGAATAAAACCAAGTAAGCTCCTTAGTAAGTTCAAGAGGGATGACCCCCGTAACCTTTCTTCATTGTCTACAATTTATGCGGCCAAAGCACCTATCAAAAGAATTGAATGGGATGGAAGAAAGGTAATGGAAAAATCACAATGGTTGGCACACAAATACAACTACACGGTGAGACACCATGAGTCATCAGAGGGGAAGGAGGATCGTATTTTTCTTTCGCATCCCGATATGATTCAATTGGCCCGGTGATTTTATCAAGTTTTGTTCATGGATTGTAATTATAAGATGAATAGGTACAACATGCCTTTGTTGAAAATTGTAGGACAAACCTTGGATAATAAATTGTTCACGGTGGCATGGTGTTTTATGGATCGTGAGAAGGATGATAGCTATATTTTGGCATTAGAAACTTTGAAGCTTCTCTACCATGAAGACGAGACTCCCGGGGTTGTAGTGACCAACAATGAGCAAGAATTAATGAACGCCGTGAGGATAGTTTTTTGATGTGTTCTCAATTATGTTGTAGTAATAGGTTCGTTAAGACTTGTGAAAGCAATAGATTTTAGACTTAATGAAACTTAAAAACAAACAAAACTTAACTCAAAATTTGATTTCAAGATATTAGAAATAACCAAGACACTGATTCCACTATTACTCATGAATAAATGATGGTAAATAATCAAAAACTCTAATTATCTTTTAAGTCCCTTATTTCTTAATTCACAAA
The DNA here is from genome assembly GCA_023531105.1 of Papaver atlanticum. Classification (NCBI taxonomy): domain Eukaryota; kingdom Viridiplantae; phylum Streptophyta; class Magnoliopsida; order Ranunculales; family Papaveraceae; genus Papaver; species Papaver atlanticum. Next base: position 758,971 of record JAJJMB010016680.1, on the reverse strand, counting down.
TAATCAGGAAAATTCTCAAATATTAATTGTATTCCCTAAGCATAGATTATCAATTGACTAAACAAAGTATAACCTATCAAATTGAATCACAACTAATTAAGAAAATTATGCAAACAATTTAGAACTTTGCAAAAGCAGTGATTGAGTGAATTATAAATTAGAGAAAATAAAATAATTACCAATTAATCATGCGTAATTAGCTTCCTCATTGCCTTGGTTGTGGGAGAATTAGCTCATCATCATGTTGGAAACACACTCAAAAATTGATTTCGTTGCTCAAAGTGTTTACAAATGATGAAATTGGAGAAAAATTGATTAAAACCGGGTCTGTAACACTTTTATTTGTTACAAACTACTGTTACATAAAAACGATAACAAATAAGTGTCAATGTCACTGTAGCAACAACGACTGTCTTTGAGGGTCAATGTTCTTCATGTTCTTCACACCAGCAGTAGTAAACTCGTCTATGTAACTCGATCAATCCTATCTGTATTTGTTCTAAACTATCCCAAACTCTCCGTGACCCCTGTGAGACCTTAAACACCCCTTTTTATACTCAACAGCATCAGAATCTATCACGATAATTGCTTTAAATCTTCTCTTTACTCTCTCGGGAAAAGTTTCCATGATTAACTTATTCACGCATCTGTTGTAGAGTTTTACGTGTTTTCTGGTGTTGTCATACTCAAAACACGGTTAGTAATCATCCCATCAGTAGTCAAATTCCCTGAAAACACATGCAGTCCTTCCAATTATAGAAAATCAAGCCGGAAATAAAAATATCCTCCCTGTTGTACGAGATATGATAAGATCTTCTCTCCTTCACGTCACCAAACACGTTACCATCCTTGTTTTGATTCAACAGGTCATTACCAAACCAAATCTGTGAGAAAATCTCTCCAAAATCAATACAGCAGATACGCAGGTGAAAACTGCTTGAATCCGAGTTTCCCGCCAAATCCAATTTTGAACTCGTGAAGAAAAGGGTTGCCCCCTATCCAGAACTGGGGTGCGAATAGCATGTGGCTGCTCCTTAGAAATTGAGGTGCCCCTTAACCAACAGTGAGAGTCCGAATAACACATTCCTCCGGGTGCCTAAATCAACTTTTCGAGCCGAATTTTCCAAAAATGTTTATTGCCCAAAAATACCTATAAAAACACAAAAAACCATAATAAGTACAAAATCGAGTACCAACAATACAGAAAATTGAAGACAACTTAGATAGAAAAATGTGTCTATCAATAACCAACTGACCCATTGGTTGGTCTAAAGCTTGTCATGCATCGAAGATAATTCTCCAGGCATGCATTGACCCTCTCTGTTTTCCCATTAGATTGGGGGTGGTAAGCTGAGCTCATGTGGAGAGCAGTACCCAGTCTGGTGAAAATCTCTTTTCATAAATTGCTCAAACAAATACCTTCTCAGTCAGAAAAAATGGATTTAGGAAGGCCATGGAGTTTGTAAATGTTGTCTAAGAACATTTTGTCTACATAAGAAGCAGTAAAAGGATGGCTCAAGGTTAAGAAATGACTGAATTTGGTAAACTTGTCAACTACAACTAAGATTACCTCTCTTCCTTCTGATTTAGGAAGGCCTGTGATGAAATCCATGCTAATGTGTTTCCAATCCTGTTCGGGAACTGGTAATGGTTGTAAAACTCTTGAGTAATGGAACCTTTATGCTGTTGAGAAATGTCATAATCTCTGATATACTAAAAAAGTTCCTTCTTGAGACCCACCCAATAAAAACAAAGTTTTTTTTTCGGGTAGCAAGCATGAGTACCAGAATGGCCTCCTACCGAAGAAGAGTGGATGACACCTAAGACTTGAGTCCTAAAATCACCATGAGACCCAATATAAGTTCTTCCTCTATACTTGGGAACACCCTGCTCATATGTGTAAGGAGGAGCTGTAGAAGGAGAGACTATAAGTTTTTGAATAATTTCCTTAGCTAAGGAATCAGAGCTGTAACTATCAATCACTTCAGTTATCCATATAGGTTGTAGATGAGTGGGAGTTTGACACACAGAAGATGTGGGAATATGAACTCTAGAGAGAGCATCAGCTACTCTGTTTTCTTCCCCCTTCTTGTAACAAACTTCATAGTCATATCCCAAAAGCTTGGATAGCCATTTCTGCTATAACAAAGTGTGTAACCTGTGTTCCATAAAGAATTTGAGGCTGTGGTGGTTAGTGTAAATAGTGAAATGATTACCTAATAAGTAAGGTCTCCATTTGTTGACTGCCATAACTATAACCATCAACTCCTTCTCATATGTGGAAAGAGCAGCAAATCTGATTCCCATGCCTTTACTGGAGTAAGATGGGTCTTCTTTTCTGCATTAATACAGCTCCAAATCCATTATCACAAGCATCAGTCTCTACTTCAAATGGTGCAGAGAAATCTGGTAAGACCAACACTGGAATGGTGGTGATTGCTACCTTTAGCTGATCAAAAGGTGTTTGTGCCACAGTATCCCACTTGAAAATGTTTTTCTTAAGTAATTCAGTTAATGGTTTGCAGATGATGCCATAATGCTGAATAAACTTCCTGTAATAGCCAGTCAATCCTAAAAATCCCCACAACTCTTTGAGTGAAGATGGAATTGGCCAGTTAACCATGCAATCAATCTTAGTTGAGTCATTTGCCACCCCTTCAGCAGAGATAATATGACCCCAAGTATTCAATTTTAGTCTGACCAAAAGAACATTTGCTCATGTTAGCAAACAATGAATGTTCTTGCAGAATAGAGAGTGTAATCTTGATATGCTCCAAGTGTGATGACAAGTCAGGATTATACATTAGAATATCATCAAAGAAGACAAAAAAAATGAATTTTCTCAAGTGAGGTTTGAAAATATCATTCATGAGTGGTTGAAATGATGCTGGAGCATTGGTGAGTCCAAAAGGCATGACTAGGAACTCAAAATGCCCTTGATGAGTTCTGAAGGTTGTCTTGTGGATATCTGGTGGAAATATCCAGATTTGATGATAGCCAACTTTCAAATTAATTTTGGTGAAGTATGTCATTTTTAGGAAAGTTTTGACCAATTCAAGCAGCAATAACTAAGTTTGAAGCATACATGAGTACCTAAATACTCTTCCTCTGGTTGTGGTTGGTAAAATCCATCATTTTCATTTTGAGGATTGAGTTTGGAGAAGAATACATTCACCATCTAATAAACAACTCATTTCCAAATCGTTGTGAAGATTAACGAATACTCTAGGAGAAGAAGAAGAGGAAGATTCGAAGGAGCAATCATGATCACTTGAATCACTCAATTCATGTTCACCAAACTCATAATAATATTTCTTCTTCTTCTTCTTCTTCTTCTTCTTTACCCTCTTAATAATTCCACTTATAAAAAAAACCATTTATTAATTTAATCTCACTAATTAACTTTACTTAATCATTACACAAAATTAATCAGGAGGGTAACTTTGGTATTAATATATTAATCAGTAGGGTAACTTTGGTATTAATAGAAATGTGTGGATAAGGGGTGGCTTAGATTTACTTCAAAATATCTTACCCAAAATAAAACAATGATCCCGCAAAAAAGGCTGGTCTCCGAAAAATCATTCATAAATTGGGAGTTCGACCCCCAGGCCAACTGGGCTATTCCCCGTTAGTTATTGTAATGGTACTATTGCTGCTACTGTATATGCTACTTTCTTATGCTCTAAAAGAGCCATGCATTGTGAGCATTGTTGGGCGCCGCCGCTCTTAATCCCTCACTTGAACCTTCAAAGACGAGGTTCAAGCCCACCTAAAATGGGTAGGATTTGAACTCCTATAAGATGTAGGAGGGATTTCAAACCCATCTAGAGATTTTTCCTTTGCCTTATCCACAACACTGACTCGACGGTGTAGTCTAGGGGTGAGCATTTGACCCAAAATCCGCGAATTTAGTTGGGACCATCCGTAATTTTGAGGGTGGGTATTTGGACTGTTCGCTAATGGATTAGGTGCGGATGAGATTTTCAAAATCCAACGGTTTACGGATTGGGACCGGATGCAACCTTGAAAATTCGCTGGACATCCAAACCTGTTAGTACTTTTTTTTATCCAATTTCTTCGGTACAAATATGAAGTTAGTACACTTATTTTTTTGCCAGATTAGGTATTCCTTTCATGTCTTACTTTGATGCGTTTACAAGATACTAGACCAATATAAGCATAGCTGGACATATTTGATCCCAAGTACAACAAAAACATCTTATGTTAAAGGGGGCGGGTTTTTTTCCCTCTTCAAATTTTGAGTGACTTCAAAAAAAAATCCCTCAACAATAACATTTGAATCCAATTTTACACCCTTAAATAATGTAGTCTTATTTCTAAAACAATCCATAAATTTGTTTCCTATATTTCTCTATTATAAACTTTAATTGTAAAACGAATCCGTTGGATTATCCGCATCCAATCTGTCCATCCTTACATCCATTGGATGCAAATCCGTTGAATGCTGAATTGGATGCGGATGCCAAGTTTAAAATATGTAATGAATTGGATTGAATACAGATGAGATGAAAACCGATCCATACCGACCCATGCTCATCCCTAGGTGTAACTATCGGTCCCCAATTAAAAATGAACACTTAATTGGGGGATATTTTATTGTAGCTGTCGGCATGGTTTTTCAATGCCGGCAATCCATCGACCATGTCGGCAGAAACAAAAAACCATGCCGGCAGATATCCCCCAATTTGGTGTTCTCAATTGAAGATTTAATTATAAAAAGTCTAATGGAATAACTTTCAATCACTGGACGTACAACAGTGGGGATGTGCTTGCAGTAAACATCCATATTCAAACTTGTAGGGACCAAGATGGTTACAAGACACCCACTAAACTTAATTTTTGTTAATAAAAGTAAAGTGCATTAAAACAATAAACACTCTGTGAGATGCATATTTAGCAGTAGTAGAGGTAGTACGTTGCAACCTTCCATTAAGGTGGCGGATCCCATGTTTCTTAAGGAAAGTTCTAGTATTCAATTTCCACTAAACTTTATGTGTTAGTTTGGTCCTGTTGACTTGGTCCAATTGCTATAAGGTCATTTTTTAAAAATTATTTTTAGTTTAGACTAAGTCCTATGGGTTAGATTTGGCTGCTAAATTAGCCAAAAAGTGTTGCAGTTCAAAAAAAAAGTGTTGTCTATTTATTAACACTAGTTCTCTCTTCTGCATTTGCTCGAATGTGAACTAGTAGCGAGATAGTTGCGCTAAATGGTTCAACGATGAGAAAATATGCTTTTCGCAGAATGGTTCAGCACAGATTGATTTATTTTTTGATATGACGGCTGAGATTGGTTGCGCTGAGTGGTTCAGCGCTGAGAAAATATGCTTTTCGCGGAATGATTCAACGCAGCTTCTTTTCACTATTCCATTCAGCGCATCTAGTATACTAGATTAGCACTCCCATAGGACTTAGGAGGTTGCCCTAGCTGACGTGGACTGCTAATCTAGCTGCTAGATTAGTACACCATAGGACTAAGCGTTAGTCCAAAATATTGTTGTTTGGTCCTAGGATAAATATACCCATGTCGATGACGTCACCATTTTTCAAAAAAGTGGCAGAAGTACAATTTTTTTCCCTCTCTTTTCATAAATATAAATAAAAAAAACTTAAAACTTAAATATTTCTTTAACCAAATGTCAAAAAATAATAAATTATATATATTCGAAAACCGTTCGACGAGACCTTTCCAACGAGAACCATTGTTGTTTTATATCGAAACTTTTAATTTTTATCTTATTCTTAGCTAAAAATCAACTATAAAATAAAATATAAAGAAGCCATTTACGTTCATTTTACAAATGAACTACCTGAATGAACTACCATACGAGCTAGTTCATTCTACAAAGTTGTCTGCTTGAATGAATTATCATATGAGTTCATTATACAAATAAACTCCTTGGATGAACTTGTTAGCATATCAACCTTTAATCATGCTTAAGATGTACTTTATTAGCTACTAAACATGCTTAACATAATCAGGATTACAAGTTACAATATATGCTGATACATATAGCTTACTTTATGCTTAGGATCAAAAGTTATACATCTGAAAACATCAATATGAATATGAACACAGAGAACATGCTTTATGCTTTAACTTCTGTTAGACCATTGCTCGGTCGAACTCACAAGTGTTGCTACCTCAAGCTTGTTGTCAAATTTAGTTGTCAAAACTATATCTTGATTTCTAGTCTACATTTAGTCAGGTCTCGGATTAGGATAGAAGTGTGTGGTTGAGAATCAGATATCACCGCGTTCTACCGTTTGAAGGCGAAGATCAACAGGAGCTTTGGAGAACTTCAACATCAAAAGGTAAGTGAAGATTGAACCACCTATTTCTCAAGTTTCACCTTTCTATCTATGAGACATTGTCGCATGACAAAATTAGACAGTACATTCCTAACAGAAATTTCGAGTCAAGTTTATCTTGAATATCATTCTCGAAATATGACTATCTATGCTTAAGAACATTTGTTCATATACTTGATGAATTTGGTTAAGTACAATTTACTATTCACGACTTAAATTATGATTCAAGATTTAATCATTTGAAAATATGATGGAACATTGATATGTGTCATTGATGTTATTCGGGAATGTTTCGAATTGATTGGTTCTAGGATATTGATCTTTGGAATCGTCCAATTACTCTCACACATAATCAGGTTCACGGACTTGCTTCTGTTAACATTCTGATTGTGAGAGAAAGAGATATAAGCTCTTCATATAATTTCTGATTGAGATTCATTAAATTGAACTCTCAGAATTGTATTCGAGTTTAGTCCATACAGGTTGCCTAATAAAAAAGTTGGTGGTATATTTTGGCACCACCACGTTTTTAATTGGTATCAGAGCAGGCAAACACGGGAAAGACCTAATAAGTCTGTGTTTAAAGCAATCTGACTATATGGAATGGAGTGCAATCTCGATAAACGTACCACCAGCCTTTGATGACACAAATTACTTATGGTGGAAAATTGCTATGCGTTCCTTTTTATGAGCCCGTGACTTTCAGACATGAAAACTTGTAGTAATGGGATACGATCCTTCGACAGTTGTTAGAGACGGAAACACTGTTACGAAGGATTTAGCAGAATATAGTGAAACCGAGATAAATGCTACAAAGCAAAATTCTGACGGGTGAAATGCTATTATCCACACCATAAGCCAAGATCTTCAGCACCATGTAACTTTGTGCACTAAGTCTAAAGATGCTTGGGTTATCTTAGAAACCGCATTCGAATGAGCTACCTCAAAAAAAGAAGCTAGGCTTCAAAACCTAAATTCTGACTGGAAAAATCTTTGTATGTTTGATGAAAATTCGTTTGATGAGTTTAATCAAAAGGTGTCTGGAATTGTTAATGCATGTTATGCGTTAGGGAAGACCATTCCCCAAAAGGACATTATGATGAAAAAAATTCGACCTTTACCAGCAAGATATGAGTCTAAGAAACATGCTATCATGAAAGGAAATAACCTTGAAACACTTTCCAGAAATACTTTAGTTGGAAAGTTAAAGATCTTTGATCATGAACTGCAATCCAAAGCCGGAAAAGATATTGCGTTCAAGGCACTGAAAAACACTGGAACTCTTAAAAGTGAAAGTGTTGACAACTTTGTGAACATCTTGTTGATCCAGATTTTTCAGATGAAGATCATGATAACTCAGTTTCATTGACCACAAGACAGTTTAGAGAACTTCTTAGGAAGAGAAATAAACGGTTCACTAGAGAAAAGCCTCCCACGTCAGCTAAGCCACATAATCGTATTTCTGTGAAAAACAGAGACTCTAACGATACTGACGATGAGGATATGCCACAGTGCTTCAAGTCTAAATGGTTCGGTCACTTTTCCCATGAGTGCCCAAATCGGAGGAAATACACTAGCAAGAAGAGCTTGGCTGCAACACTTGATGAAATATCTGATCATTATGATTCCGAAGAGGATGATGGGTCAAGTGTAGCACTCTTGGGTGAAATGATCAATTTTGTTGAACGTAGAAATACTCATATCAACCTTGATAATTTAGTTGATGATTCTTCATCAAAATCATTGGAGGATGTGATGGATTTTTCGTATACTAATGAAAGCTCTGTTAATGTTTCGGGTACTCTTTGTTTAGCTGCTAATGATGTTCCTGAATCAATATCCAAACCAACATGTCCTTATTGTACCATTGAGGGTCACGGACTCACACATTGCTGCAAGTACAAACATAAAGTAAGGTATGTCACCAAATTGCAATGAAGGGCTAGTCGTTTGGCAAATGTGCTTAAACTTATTCAAAAGTCCAATCCTGAGGTACACAAAGTTAACTCTTCTTCTCCTAAAAGATTGATTGATTCAAAGGTTAAGGTAAAATATCAAATGAAGAGAAGAGTTCGGGCTAAATGTTCCGTAAAGTAGGATGTTACAAATTCCGTGCACGAACCTAGTGGTGAGCACTCTAATGCTCACCTCGGCACAATTTTATTGTGTTAAAATGTGCATCTTGTCTCATGTGCCCTTAAAACAGACAAAAACTGTGCACATTAGGGCTTTGGATCAAATTTGAATATTATTACTTGGATGTCCATACTTTATTTGTTCATCTTGATCTATGTCTCAAGTAATGGTATTGAAAAATTGGATCAATGTCGACACTTAAGGAAGGATAAAAGTGACATTTCCGTTCTCCTTAGGTTTTATGTATCTTTTCTAGTACGTGAACTTTTGTTATTCCGAAATCCTGCATGGTAAATATCCTCTTCATTAAGACTCATATCTCTTTCACAAGAATTTGGCTTATTGAGCAATATATTTGGGTTTTCACAAATCCATTTTATTCTTACGAATCATGGAGACTCCAAGCACAACATCTTCTCGTGAAATTTATGCTCCAATGGTTGTTGATGTTTATCCAACTAGAAAGGAACAAGAGATGTCCCATCCTTTTCACTCGTCTCTTAAAAGGATAAGGAAGAATACGAAGAAACCGAGAACGGACCGCTCCAATAAGAAAAGGTTTGCAACTCTTCTTGAAGAACTTAAGAAAACCAAGAAGGAGGCGCATGGACTAAAAGTGATTCTACAAAAATCTCTTGAACTACAAGAAGCAATTGTCAAACAACAGCCTAACAGGTTTGCAGGAACTAACTCTTTCATTCATGAACCGTATGTTCCTATGACCGTCGTTGATAAGGAGTTCAGAGATGATAAAGCATTTTTCAAAGATTTTAATTACTAGGAAACTTCTTGTGAGAATTTATTCTTGTGTTCGAGAAGGATAACTAGGGTTTGGTATAGCAAATATTGTGATTACACAAGCTATTTCCAACGATTTTCATCTTGCATGTTTTTAGATTTATTTATTTATTTAAATTCTAGAGTTTTTGGAAGATGAACTTACAGTATTTAATCATTATTGGTTTAATGTATTGTAAAGTCTTATGAGATATATGTGTCCTTTACTTTATGTGAATTGAACTGACATCTCATATATGCTCAAAAGTTAAATCTATTATGTTTTCTGAACTAAAAATAGAACAAACTTTGTGAGAATTTTTCACAGTATTGATCTACTCGTGATCACACTAAAATTACTGCACTATCAACTCTGTATGATTTTCTTATATTGAGTCATACCAATTACAATTATCTCTTTGTTCATAACTGGTGTTGAGATTAATTTATGTTGATGTTTAGGATACAAATCCATGTGATTTGTTAATGTCCGGCAAAATTCTTATTTTTCATTAAAGTAAGGTCACTCATGTTGTTCACTTGGGAATGACATCAAATTGGGGGGGGGGGGAGTTCTTAGATGAACTCGTGCTTAATTGATATATCTTTGTGGGGAGATCGGGTGTGGAATTTAAAGGGTATGCTTGTATCTTAAATCTCCTAGATTGGCGCTAAGTATTTTATACTCTGTGATATCATCTAATAAAAGTTGATATGTGTTTCCTTTAAGTCTTAAAATATCTTTTGATTGAATTCATTACGATCCCATAGTTTCATATCTTTGCCAATTTTTATTGACAAAAAGGGGAAGAATTAATTAGTAGTTTCGCACTACATACATATGGTTTACAAATCATTATGTAAGGGTGAGTGAATCAACATCTATAGGTTTCACCTATTATGCAAAAGATGTAAGTATAAATTAAGGGGAAGAAACATATCACCATAGTATTACTTCGAAGTTGTGATACAATTGAACTTTGGAGAAGATAATAATATTATGTTTCTGTATAACAACGATTGAGAATATTTGTTTTCAAAGTTTATATCGCTACGGATCTTCAACAACAACTATGCTGAGTTGAACACGTTTAGAATCATTGCAACTTGAAGTAATGAAGAATTCAAGGAGTTGAAGAACCAAGGAAATCAAGCATGATGGATTCTGGAGTTTTGAAGATTTTTTTTTTTAATACATATGCATTAATAGTTTTGTCACTAAAATTGACAAAGGGGGAGATTGTTAGAGCATTGCTCAGTCGAACTCACAAGTGTTGCTATCTCAAGCTTGTTGTCAAATTTAGTTGTCAAAACTATATCTCAATTTCTAGTCTACATTTAGGCAGGTCTCGGATTAGGATAAAAGTGTGTAGTTGAGAATTGGATATCACTGTGTTCTACTGTTTGAAGGACAATATCAACAAGATCTTTGGAGAACTTCAACATCAAAAGGTAAGTGAAGACTGAACCACCTATTTCTCAAGTTTTCAACTTTCTATCTATGAGACATTGTCGCATGACTAAATTAGACAGTACATGCATAACAAAAATTTCCAGTCAATTTTATCTTAAATATCGTTCTCGAAATATGACTATCTATGCTTAATAACATTTGTTCATACTTGATGAATTTTGTTAAGAACAGTTTATTGTTCACGACTTAAATTATGATTCAGGACTTAATCATTTGAAAATAGCCTGGAACAGTGATATGCGTCATTAATGTTATTCGGGAATGTTTCGAATTGATTATTAGAGAGATATAGAACTACTGTTAATCTGGATACAAGACAGTATGCATACCAGTTCACATACTGGGAGAACTGCTATAAGTCCGAAGCCGCTATAATGTACCCAGTACACGTACCGGCATAGCTATACTTGGGCAACGACTTTGTGGTACGCATACCCGGTATCCATACCACAAAAAGTCTATGACTCGTGAACCAGGAAAGGTACGCATACCCAGTATGCAAACTGAAAAAGATCTGTTGGTTTTAAAACCAAAAACGGTATGCATATCCAGTATGCAAACCATAAATGATCTGTGAGTTTATAAAATCGTTTTTGTCTTAAGGGTATCCATACCCGGTACACGTACCATGACAAAGGTATTCACGAACATGTACAGTACACGTACTTACCTTGTCAAATATTTTCAAATGCATCAGAATTATTTCTATGAGATAATCCGTATTTGAATAACTCTCTGAAAATACTATCTAGACATTTTTGATCATATGTGTGACTCAAGAAAAGTCTTAAAGTGTTATATGAAAATGGTTAAGCATATAATTCGATTGGCTAGTTTCGGCTAACCTTTCATAAACGGGTCATCGTACACGGTTCAGTTATGGTCCATCCTAACCAGAGTGTATATTCTGCTATGTTAATCTCAAGTTAAGTTTTTTTATCTAACGGTGATTATTGATTGCTTGGTTCCAAAGCTATCTTAGCTTAAACCTAAACCAACCTTGATCTTGAAAGTCTATATAATGAGAACCTTAAACAACTGGGATTTTTGAATCCCTAACTCTATTCTTGTGTGTCCTAGTTGTAAACTAGAGTCGCCCTCTCCTTCAAACCATTATAGGGTTTAACGACTAAAAAGACTTCAGCTAGGGATTCGTGAAGTCAGGTCAAATTATCTTTATCTTGATAGTTCGTGTATCCTGATCTTGGTTTGATTGTTGAGCTTTACTCTAACAGGCAAGATAGATAGAAATAACAAAGTATCTAAGTCTCAGACTTTGTGATTCCACAAGTTTCGACTTGTGAGGTGAATAACAATATAGGCTGCTCTTCGGGAGTCATAGGACCGGATTTTGAGGTTTGCTAGAATTTGTCTATTGCAATCGATTTCCTACCTCACCTTGATCTTTGATCAGAACGGAAATCACAATAGGCTTATCTATGGGTGGCAGATTGGTAAAAGTATTTAATTGAGTTGAAGTAACTTTTAGGTTATAAAGGACATTATCTAAGGGAATCAATTGCGCGGAGTCCTGCTGGGATTCAATAGGCGTAAAGAGCGCGACTGTAACTGAATTGCTGTGACGTTTAATTCGGTCTAAACTACATTCCAGTCCGAAGTTCTGATAGTAGGCTAGTATCTGTAGCGGCTTAATACAGTTTGGTGTTTAATCTGGACTACGTCCCGGGATTTTTCTGTATTTGCGGTTTCCTCGTTAACAAAATTTCTGGTATCTGAGTTATTTTTTTTCCACATTATATTATTTATCTTTATAATTAAAATATCACAGGTTGTACGTTAATTAATCAAAGTAGATATATCCATCCTTGTTTGTTGGATACGACTTGATTGGTTCTTGGATATTGATCTTTGGAATCGTACAATTACTCTCACACATAATCAGGTTCACGGACTTGCTTCTGTTAACATTCTGATTGTGAGAGAAAGAGATATAAGCTCTTCATATAATTTCTGATTGAGATTCATTAAGTTGAATTCTCATAATTGTATTCGAGTTTAGTATATACAGGTTGCCTAAGAAAAAGTTGTTGGTGTATTTTGGTACCCCCACGTTTTCAACTTCATCATGTGAAAAGACGATGGTACCCAAATATACCTCAATCTATAACTTTTCCACCTATAAGTCCTTTCTCCGAAAGTGATTGTCTATGGACTGAGTCGAGACAATACAACTAATCGGTTCACACTTCGTGTGATCGTCTATGGATACTAGATCGAAAAAATACGACAACAAGATAACTTGTGTGAAAGACTATGGATACAAGATCGAGACAAAACAACCACGAAGTATGATTACTTGATAATAGGTTAAAACTTAACCAAACACTATAGGATTGCTATCAAGTAATTAGGAATTACTTCTATAGACTTAACCAAACACTATAGACTTAACCACGAAATATTTTACTTCTAATTATAATAAAACAATTATAATTGCGGAAATAGAAAAGTAAAAGACACAATAAGATTTTGTTAACGAGGAAATCACAAATGTAGAAAAACCCCGGGACCTTGTCCAGAATTAAATACTCTCAGAATTAAGCCGTTATACAAAATCTAAACCAACTTCGTACAGTTGAGACCAAGCAACTAAACCTATAGTTCACCTAGTTCCCTCAGTATCCCTGCGCCTCCAATATTATAAATCACAAAGAAATGTATTGATGCCGATCTACTCAACTAATCAATCAAGGTTATCACAAAGATAAACCGATTATAGTTGGATCCCTCCAGCCGATCAAGTTTTGTGCACACCAAAGATTATGAACTCAAATAAGAAATCTTATTTCTCTTCAAATCTTCTTAGATCTTCAATAAACACCTGCACACAAACAACTTGAATCTCTTATGATCAATCACACACATAACGGAGTTTGTTAATGATGGATTATCACAAGACATCTTTAGATCTACAAACAGTTCTAAAGATCCCCGTCGACACTTCGATCTAGTTTAAGTGAATCTTATATCAGAAGAATAGATTCTCAAGCATAAACAAACTAGGTGCAATCAAAGTTCAACAATCATTAGTCAATCAAATCAATCGAAAACTAAAAATAAACTGCAATTATCTAGTTTCCCGCCAACGGTACTCGTAGAGCTTCTCAATCCCAAAGAAGTCTTTAAAACGAGCGGTCGTAAGAGATTTCGCCTAATTAGGGTACTTTCCTCTCCGAATAGACGGCTCCACCAGTAACAACACAACTAGGTAGTTTTGCTGGCTCTAAGGATTAGTTTGCTCGAAATGAAAACTTCAGTATATATAGACCAAGGAAGTTTGGACACCAAGGAATTTCAAAAACCGAATATTGTCAAAGATATGCAATAAAGTCCAAATCGGTTTTCATAATTCCTGGAAATTCTCTGTCCAAATATTGACCGAAATCTCAGTAGAAAATCCCCAATTAGTAAATGCACATTACCAATTTTTATTTTCTAAAGATATGCATTTAATTGATGGAAATTAAAATCATATAAAACTTAAAACCTTAATTAAAAGATTCTCAATTTATTTCGATCCAGGATTCTCCTTTAGTTATTAAAGAATATCTTTGAACAATAAAAGATAAGAATTACTGCACATGTTCAAAGCATGTCGACATCTTTACTTTGTAAATACTTTTTCATATTTACAATCTTGGAACCGATTTGCCACACTTCCAAACGAGTTTAGAATTGGTTCATCTGACTTCCAAGAACAATGTTATTGATTATCATATCAAACCACCATTAATAGGTTTCACGGTTCTACCAAAACACAAGGCTTCGGTTCTACCTCCATGTGGGTACTAGGATCGGTCACACTAGATTTCCAAAAATTGGTTGACTAGGTACTAGGATCGGTTACCACATATTTATGGTATTTTACTTGTGATTGGTTGCACAAGTCATAGGATCGATTACCAATTCCGAAGACTTGTTGCACCTCTTACAAGGATCGATTCCACATACTTGTGATCTTTTGCACCTCTTACTAGGATCGGTTCCCCAATGTCTAGAGTTGGTCATACCAATTACAATATATCGATCATACCATCTCAGGTGATTACTTAAGATCGGTTTCACTAATAAAAGTCATACCAATACAAAAGTCAGGCATTGTGAATAGTTTTACCAAGATACATAAACAAGTTATGAGCGGTTATACTAAACACAAATATTGGTAATCCAAAGATTTGCAATGAATAACAATACCAATAAGCCTAGCGATTTCCCTTTCGATTCACAAAACAAGTTTATGAATTGTACTTCCTTTAAACAAATGAAAAACATTGTTTCCTAGGACGAAATCTTCACCCATACCCATAAATAATCACAATAACATTCATACGATTATGTCGATGTCTTACATACGAAGTTCAAAAGATTGACGTTATACTTCGAATTGTAATTCCTTAATACTATGTCTAACTAGAGTATAATCATTCACAGCTTCGCAGTTATGTTTTCAATATGCACGACATGAAAGATACGTTAGGAATGAAACAGTTCAAGTCAAATATTACTAACCTCAAGAGGAAGGATGATGTCGTTGTTGTAGTTCTTTACTTCTTCACATTCTTCAAGTCTTCACGTAATACTTGTAAGTCTCATATCCTAGTAACTTTCTAGCTAACCTATACGAAGTTGACTCTAGTAAATAATCAAGCGACTCTTTAAATGAGTTTTGATTCACTAAAATATGACAACCAAACTTGACATACCAACGCTTGGTGGGTTCAACCGAGTAATGCTCTAACAATCTCCCCCTTTGTCAATTTTAGTGACAAAACTCTTACATCGTATGGATAAACAAATTACAAGAATTCATTACACATACGCTTGATTCCAAATTTCAACAGCACAATAACCTATATACATTTAATCCATAAATGCCGCTGTTGACATTATAATAACAAAGCTAATACTCCTCTTAAAGGTAAGATAGGTAGATTTTCAATCCGCACGTCTTTGTTATTCCCTTTGTAGTTAAGATAACCACAATTATCAATAAGATATGTTACTCCCCCTTAGTCTATGCTTTACTCTTTCGTTAGATATAGCGTTTAAGCACTATTGTCCTTTCCTTAGTGATACCAAATCACTTGTTTACTCAATATATTTCTCCCCCTTTTTGTCACAAAATGACAAAGGTACGAGCAAATAAAGGACAAACCGAAAGGATCTTACAAATCTTAAAAAAGACTTTCAAAACCTATAAGAGTTAAGCACGAGGGTTCGACACACCATTTTAGATAACCAATATCAAAACCGAAACTACAAGTAATTTTGTTTTGATATGTTACCAAGGAAACAATTGCCCGAAGCAATTTTCCCTAATAATATAGCAAATCAAAAATTGACTAAGCACCTTAGTTCTTTTGCTAAACAGTTTGTACAAATACAATCGCTTGTTCGATAAGACCAAAATAAAGATCATAATTAACTCTATTTTTCTCATTAGGTTATAATTATTCAAATAATAACTTAGACCTTTCACTATTAAATAAGACAAGTACTAGGTTAGCTAACTAGCATTTCTTGTTAAGGCATTCGATTAGACTTGAATAACCGAAACCTCCACTTTGATAAGTCTAACTAAGATCAGAATTAACTTAGTTTCTCTTATCCGGAATCGAATTGGACTAAACAATTGATCCCGAAAACCTTTTTTTTAAGCCATAAATAATTCATACAAACCAAATAAATCAACTTGCATAATTATTTACCTCAACCGAAAGCAATTGAAACAAACATAGACATTATAGTACCACAATTGTACCGAAATTTCGTAAGCCTAAACAATTGATACCAAACCATAAAGAAAGATAACAATAGTTTTTCTTAACCGGAAACAATTGAATCACACACACACATCCATACACAAATAATGAAATAAACATCAATTGTACCGAAAGTTTGTTAAGCAAAAGCAATAAATATATGCAATAAAATCAGGCTTTTCTTAAACAGGAAAACTATCAACTAACAAATTTGTTACCTCAAGCTCCACATCCTCTTCACCCCAGAAAGATATATCATTAAGCGCAAGTTCAAGTTAGAACTCTCCCCCGTTGTGTTGTCTTCCTCCCGCCAAAACAAAAGAACAACAACAAAGAGCAACCTTTACCAGAGAAAGATTAAAAACCGGTTTTAGCTAATGCGATGCAAAAGTTGAAAACCCCGAAACACATATGCTTTTATGCTAAACCAAACGATTCAACATATTGTGACTTTTTCACATATTAGTTTCAATCAGAACCCCTTATGATCCTTTGATAAAGCCTACCAACATGGGCTAGAACTCAATCCCGCTAAATCAAAAAGTCACCCAAACCATAAGGGTTCACAAAATATGAGATCGAATATTAAGGTTATGAAAACCGAAATCAAACATCCCATAAACATACATAGCAATAATATAAAGCATTCAAGCACAGGCTATGTAATCGAAAACTATCACAAGAAAAATTATAAAATAATAATTTTATTCATAATAATAGATAGTTTTATTCAACATAGGCTTTACATAAAGTAGCCTAATTTTAAATAAGAATTTAATCTTATTTTTGCTCTGCATGCCTTACTGGAGAATTCCTTTAGTAGTATCTCGGTTTCGGTTAGATCTCTTTCACAGTATTCTAAATTTCTTTTAAATTCCCCAAGGTCTTCAGGCCATCTATGATTAGCAATAGATTGTTTATAACCAGAGATACTCATCATGGCTGCAGCAATATCATCTCTAAGAAGATCTTTTCTTCCAATGAGTTTCATTATTCCCTCTAACATATTTTGAGCGAGAATGGTTGAGAGAGATATCTTGATAGGAAAGGAACAATATTCGGAATAGAGTCCATATTTTCTTTTCTCATAATATGTGGAACTAGACTCAAGAGTTGTTTCAATCTTTTCCACACAAAAATTATAGACAGCATCATTACATTCTTTTTCTTTCATAATGAAAGAAATCATATGTAGGTTATTCGATCGAGGCAAGGAACTGCATGAACTAATTATATTCGAAATTTCTTCTGTTAAGTCTTCCTTACTTTATATATATGGAGAAAGCATTGTATCACAGGATTATGATATCGCAATAAGAAGAGCATAACCGGACCTATTTATAGTCCCTTCTTTTCCTTTTTCAAAGCTGCAACTCAATTAGGAAAGCTTCCCTAAACTATTACCGAAACAACAAAAATTTACCCTAAGCATGCAAGGAAAATATCGCAAGTTTTGAGAAGTCATAGAGTCCTGGTTAACTCCCTTTTTTTTTCTACTGTGTAGCAGTTCATCGAAAGATGGTTGCACATTGACATCACAAGATATCTTTAGATCCCTTTTGAGTCTAAACACTAGACGTTCATAGTCATCTTTATCTAAGATTACAACAGGATTGTTTTTCTTAGTGTTTGTTTTAGATGACTTCCTTTTGGGTACCATTTCAGTTTTTGGTATCCATTTGTAGGTGGATTTTGAATGAAGGTTCTTCATTTCTTGCAACATTGTATCTTTCCAATTTGAAACATCAGATCTCATATCCCTATTGGTAAAGGTGTTATCCTTTCTGTTTTTTCTTTTAGGATATGAATTTGAATTTTTGTAGTAATTCTTTTGTCTCACGGGACAATGATGATCTGAGAGTTTTTTGGAGGTAAATCTGTTCAATTCTTTTGAAACAAAAGATAGAGCATTTTGCATCTTTCGAATTTTACAATCCCTTTGCATATGACTTTTATCTCTACAATAATAATAGTGCTTATTGAAAGGAGTAAAGTTTTTAGTCTTACCTTTTTGAGACGTTTGATCAATATGCTGATCCTTAGATGGAGGCTTATTCTGATTGCTTTCGGAGATGTCTTCTGTCAAAGTCTCACTTGAACTCTTAGATGGATCATGTGCACTGTTCGATTTTGGTAATTCTTCTGGAACGACTGAGCAAACAATCTTTATAAATTTTACTTCTTTGTTGATTGAAGAAGTATCGAATCCATCATGTCCCAATCCGCGTTTTTTCGCCATGATTTCTCCCTGCATCCAGCAAAGAATACAAGTTGTTTGTGCTCTCATTGAGTTTTCTTAGCTTTGCAACTTCCTCTTCCAGGGTCTTGATTTTTCCAAGAGCATCGGCTAGTTTGTCTTCAATAGGATTTTTCTCGAAAGAACCAGACTCATTTTGTTCATTACTCGTTGGTTGTTGAGAATTAATTCTTGCTTTTATCTCAACAAGTTTCTTATTCAACAGGTAATGTTTCCTGTTGAGATTCTCAAACTCAAGAGTTTTTAAGTTTAGACTTTCCTTGCAGTCCTTGAAAATATATCTAGAGTTCTGATATCCATAAAAGAAACCAGAGAAAACTTTTCTTAGTTTCCTGTTTTCTCTGCTGAGTGGAGCAAGAAGCTCAATCACATCTGAGGTAGATAGTTTCCTTGTAGAAATAACACTTAGTATAGATGATAATTCTGACATATCTTCTTCAACATCTTGATCGATTTCTGAGTCACCATCTTCAGAAATTTCATCAAGTTGTTTTTCAAGGCAGGTTTTCCACTCATCAGAATCTACATTATAAGGGTCAGCTTGTTCAGTAGATTCACAGAAGATGTTATTCATAAGTGCTGATTTTTCATCTTGATTTATGTTAACTGAATCATACATAGATTCAATTTCTTATAGGTTGGATCGCACCAAACACAGATTGTTAGATCTTTTCGTGTTTGCATGCTCTGATACCAATTGAAAAGACGAGGGTACCCAAATATACCTCAATCTAAAACTTTTCCACCTATAAGTCCTTTCTCCGAAAGTGATTGTCTATGGACTGAGTCAAGACAATACAACTAATCGGTTCACACTTCGTGTGATCGTCTATGAATACGAGATCGAGACAATACGACAACAAGATAACTTGTGTGATTGACTATGGATACAGGATCGAGACAATATAACCACGAAGTATGATTACTTGATAATAGGTTCGGACTTAACCAAACACTATAGGAATTCTATCAAGTAATTAGGAATTAACATTTGTGTATTTTACTTATAATTATAATAAAACAATTATAATTGCGGAAATAGAAAAGTAAAGACACAACAAGATTTTGTTAACGAGGAAACCGCAAATGCAGAAAAACCCCGGGACCTTGTCCAGAAATGAATACTCTCAGAATTAAGCCGATATACAAAATCTAAACCAACTTCTTATAGTTGAGACAAAGCAACTAAACCTATAGTTCACCTAGTTCCCTCAGTATCCCTACGCCACCAACTTGTAACAGGTCACACACTTGGAACAATTCCTTTGGTTCGTATTCCAAATAGTAAAGGAACAACAAATCTGTTCGGTAACAACTCTTTTCAAACAAAGTGATATGAATTTGACAAAAGGCTCTTCCGTTTATCCCAATAAACTCCTTTGTCGGGTTCTTAGATCAATCTCTTCAACAACTACTAAAGTAATTGTTTAGACTATGCAATCAATACTATGAATCACAAAGAAATGTATTGATGTCGATATACTCAACTAATCAATCAAGGTTATCACAAAGATAAGCCGATTATAGTTGGATCCCTCCATCCGATCAAGTTTTGTGCACACCAAAGATTATGAACTCAAATAAGAAATCTTATTTCTCTTCAAATCTTCTTAGATCTTCAATAAACACCTGCACACAAACAACTTGAATCTCTTGTGATCAATCACACATAGAACGGAGTCTGTTAACGATGGATTATCACAAGACGTCTTTAGATCTACAAACAGTTCTAAAGATCCCCGTCGACACTTCGATCTAGTTTGAGTGAATCTTATATCAGAAGAGAAGATTCTCAAGCATTAACAAACTAGGTGCAATTAAAGTTCAACAATCGTTAGTCAATCAAATCAATCGAAAACTAATAATAAACTACAATTATCTAATTTCCCACCAACGGTACTCGTAGAGCTTCTCAATCCCAAAGAAGTCTTTAAAACGAGCGGTCGTAAGAGATTTCGCCTAATTAGGGTACTTTCCTCTCGGAATAGACGGCTCCACCAGTAACAACACAACTAGGTAGTTTAGCTTGCTCTGAGGATTAGTTTGCTCGAAATGCAAACTTCAGTATTTATAGACCAAGGAAGTTTGGACACCAAGGAATTTCCAAAACCGAATATTCTCAAAGATATGCATTAAAGTCCAAATCGGTTTTCATAATTCCTGGAAATGCTCTGTCCAAATATTGACCGAAATCTCAGTAGAAAATCTCCAATTAGTAAATGCACATTACCAATTTTTATTTTCTAAAGATATGCATTTAATTGATGGAAATTAAAAGCATATAAAACTAAAAACCTTAATTAAAAGATTCTCAATTTATTTCGATCCAGGATTCTCCTTTAGTTATTAAGGCATATCTTTGAATAATAAAAGATAAGAATTACTGCACATGTTCAAAGTATGTCGACATCTTTACTTTGTAAATCCTTTTTCATATTACAATCTTGGAACCGATTTGCCACACTTCCAAACGAGTTTAGAATTGGTTCATATGACTTCCAAGAACTATGTGATTGATTATCCTATCAAATCACCATTAATGGATTTCACGGTTCTACCTCCATGTGGGTACTAGGATCGGTCACACTAGCTTTCAAAAAATTGGTTGACTAGGTACTAGGATCGGTTACCACATATTTATGGTATTTTACTTATGATCGGTTGCACAAGTAATAGGATCGGTTACCAATTTCTAAGATTTGTTGCACCTCTTACATGGATCGATTCCACATACTTGTGATCGGTTGCACCTCTTACTAGGATCGGTTCCCCAATGTCTAGAGTTGGTCATACCAATTACAATACATCGATCATACCATCTCAGGTGATTACTTAAGATCTGTTTCACTAATAAAAGCCATACCAATACAAAAGTCAGGCATTGTGAATAGTTTTACCAAGATACATAAACAAGTTATGAGCGGTTATACTAAACACACATATTGGTAATCCAAAGATTTACAATGAATAACAATACCAATAACCCTAGCGATTTCATTTTCGATTCACAAAACAAGTTTATGAATTGTACTTCCTTTAAACAAATGAAAAACATTGTTTCCTAGGATGAAATCTTCACCCATACCCATACATAATCACAATAGCATTCATATAATTATGTCGATGTCTTATATACGAAGTTCAAAAGATAGACATTATACTTCGTATTGTAATTCCTTAATATTATGTCTAACTAGAGTATAATCATTCACAGCTTCGCAGTTATGTTTTCAATATGCACGACATGAAAGATACGTTAGGAATGAAACAGTTCAAGTCAAATATTACTAACTTCAAGAGGAAGGATGATGTCGTCGTTGTAGTTCTTTACTTCTTCACATTCTTCAAGTCTTCACGTAATACTTGTAAGTCTCATACCCTAGTAACTTTCTAGCTAACCTATACGAAGTTGACTCTAGTAAATAATCAAGCGACTCTTTAAATGAGTTTTGATTTTACTAAAATATGACAACCAAACTTGACATACCAATGCTTGCTGGGTTCAACCGAGCAATGCTCTAACATCATGTTTATGTACAACTTCTTCACGCTCATACATGTTGTATACATAGTATTACGTATACTACAACTAATACATGATAAACAAGGAACATAGAGTTTAGGTGTACTTGTCTTTACCTTACTGAAGACCAGACAAGAGTTAACAGTACATACCTTAGTTCCTTAAAAAAAAGTAGAAAAGATAGCTTGCTGATACCTTAGACTAAGTACTTTTCAACTAACATTCTTATCTATGTTGTAAACAATCACTTACAATATATACTCCAGGTTAGACTTCTTTTTCTGGAAGTTCTTTATCCACTTCTATCACCCTTATCTTGCTAATGGTAGAAATATACTTTAAATAAGGCTAGAAGGGAGTCCACCTCCAACTGCATAGACATGTGTCACCTACTCAGCCATCATGAGGTGGAGACACATCCCTTAACTGAATAGAATAAACTAGTATGCCACTTAATGGATTAAATAAATGTACTTGGCCTTATGTACACATCCCCGCAAGACATAAAATATTTCTTTTAGTACATGATCTAAACCTTAAACACGCACTTGATTAAGATTAGGTTAATCCGATTTTATTAAAGTAAACATGATTTGCTGCTAAACCATAAAAAAGTCTAACAGAACTAACATACGAGTTCATTCTACAAAGTAAACTAGAATAATGAACTACTATTAAGAGTTCATTCTACCGTGTAAAATACCATTATGAGTTTATTCTATGATACGAACACCTATCACGAGTTCATTCTACAATGTGAACTACCATAATGAATACATAGTGCAAGTTCATTCAATAATATGAACTCTGACAGCCCGGATTTTCGGACTTCCAGCGGACATAGATTCGACCTCGTGGGTCGGGTCTGATCCAGCTAGCAAGTTCAAATTTCCGAACCACCACTCATGCAGGACCAGATTTTTCGTTCCAAAAGATTTTAAAAAGATACAAAACTCAACTCAAATGAAATTTATAAAATGAGATATAATATTACTTTTAAAATTACAAACTGTAAAATAATAATTACAAAATCAAAGTATATTAAAACAAACCAACACTCTAGTTTAATTCAGAATGCGCAAAGCCCAAATCCCCATGATAAATAATAATTTCTTTTACGACTAGTGTTTCTTCATTCTCTGTGGAAAAGGAAGGAAAAGGGGTGAGCAAACCACAGCCCAGTAAGAAGTTTCCAAAAATAATAGAGTGCATCAAAAATCAAACACATGCAAATGATACGATAATTAAAACCATGCATAAAAAAATTCAATAATACTTACGCCATTTTAACCATAAATATTTAACACTTTCTTACTCAAATCTTCAACCTTAATGATTACTATTAATCTTGATCGATGGAGCAAGCTCTACAATCAATCAAGATTAGGATACTCAAGTTATCAAGATAGAAGATAACTTGACCTGGATTCACGGATCCCAATGAAGTATTTATAGTCGCTAAACCCTAAAAGGGTTTCTGGAGAGGACGACTCTAGATACAACTAGGACACACCAAAAAGTAATGTCAGGATTCAAAGATCCCAGTTGCTAAGAGTTCCCCTTTTATAGACATTCAAAGATCGGTTGCTTTAGGTTTAAGCTAAGATATCATTGGAACCAAGCAAACAATAATCACCGTTAGATGAAACAATAAGCAAGCAAGATATACACTCAGGTTAGGTGAAACCGTAACCGAAGCGTGTACAAAGACTAACACTCATTTTCATGAACACTGTTTTGGGGTAAAAACTGATTCTGCTGGTTTTGGTAAATTTGGGTGTGCCTCCAAGAAATGAATCTAAACCCTAAACAAATGCACTGCACGGGAGTACTTTAGATTCGAGAGATCAATCTGCACAATACTGGCCTAAACCAAGAAATGGCCGTTCCAGTCTTGCTTCGGTCACAAAGTGAATGAGAAGGGTTGATCTTAGGGAGGGAAGCGAAGAAGGTGTTAAGATCAGAATGGTCAACTCTGTAGGTTTGGCTATTTTATGACTTGTATCAGAATGTGGAACTGGCTTGCGGAATGTAAGCTATCAGTTCTTTGGTGTTTTCTTCTGGATACTGTGTTGTTAACAAAAATTTTATTCCCGATTGAAATAGGTTGGAACCTATTTATACAAGTCATAGTTGAACGCACCCTGATCTCATAAGAAATGGGAGTAGTTGAGTGATGGAGGAGCGTGATCGTGTGAAAATGTTGAAAACCACGTCTTTCAATGAGAGAAGACGGGTCGGTACACACCCACTACTTCTCTGCTACCACTAATTGTTTGCTTTTCCTGACAGATTCTTATAATGGGTGTGTTGCACGTTGTAAACCGCCAGACCAATACCCTGATGAACATCCCCCAGTTTGTGACATGTTTGATGTCTCGAGTATTTTTATGGAAAAATATGCAGCAGGTTGCTGAGTGGGTCTTGTGTGCAAGACCAACGAGCCAAGTCATGAGACTTGCTGCAAAAAATAGCATGTGACGCTATTAGGTTAAATAACTGAGTTATTTGTGAATTCGATATTCTTAAAATATCGTATGTATTCGATGCATGTAAAGCATTATTGTATAAAGCTCGCTTAAATCAGTCACGGAGCTTAATGTATTAAAAGAAGCATGACCAGCCATTTTCAGGAAGCTTCCATGAGCCATTCACGCGCGCCAAAGGCAAGCCGGTCGGTCTCTATAGGAGAGTGATGGCTGGCGACTATGGTGACATCTTATTTGTCGCCTAAGATTTAATCTTGGCCAGTCAATTCGGCTAGCGAAGTTGGACGGCCGAGATGATTTGCGGCAGTTAATGGCTTCCTTAAAATTCATGGAAGCGGCTCGACCAGCCCCTTTTGAACGATCGTTTAGGAGCCATATGGGGAGGCCGTGGCTTGGCCGATCGCGGCTTATGGAAGGGGAGTGGCCGTTTATTATGGCCACATCTTGTTGGCTACCTAAAATATGAGTTATGCCGTCCAATTCATCTGGCGAAGTTGGGCGGCCGAGATGATTTGCGGCAGTTAATGGCTGCCGTTGATTTAGGTTTTATAAAAAAAAGCTGTGTGGCCAACCTATTTTAAGGCCAACGTTTTTGGTGGTGGCGCCGCGTTGGGAGCTTGTTCGTCTGACCAGCACAATAGCTGGGCCGCTGGTGAGCATATCTCCACCTTACCCGTTAATTGGGGTTAAATCTAGGCCGGTCAATTCGGCAAGTTTGACGGACGAGATCATTTTGCGGCAGTAATATACTGCCGCTTAACATGAATTAGGGTTTTGTAACCTGCGTGGCCAGCCTACTTTGAGCAATCGGTTTGATGTGCTCTTGGCATGTCGTGGGTAGTTCGACTGGACAGAGATGGAGATGGGTTGCTGGCGAGCATACCGGCACTTCATTGGTCGTTTGAAATGAAATCTAAGCCATCCAACTAGGCTGGCTAAGTTGGACGGATGCGATGAGTTTGAGATTGTCATGGCCAGTCTTAACTTATTGAACTTCTTTTCAACCGCGTTACTTGCCTAGCTCTGACTAGCGATCAGGGATGTTGCTGGCGGGTTTAAAGCGATCTGATTGGTCGATGGGAAAGGGGCCGGCAAGTAGCAACATGGAGCGTGGTCGGCCGGCCACAGGTGGCGCCTGCTGAGGCAAATCGATCGGCCACGCCTCCTCTTGTTGCTGCTCCTATTCGACGCAGCTCCTCTTTATTTCTTGTTTTCTGATTTCTGGTAGGACTTTGCTCCTACTAGCTCCATGGCGGATTAATTTCCTAGCTTACCTAGGTTTGATCTCGACCAATAGGGTTCGAGATATTGCGCAGGGCGCAAAAAAAACTAATTTTTGCAAATTAATTAGGCCAAAATTTGAATCTTGTGAGCTATCACAAAAATGAACAAATTTGATAAATTTTGTTTGTTAACACAAAATTCTTTTATTCTCAGAGAGCAGTTAGCGCGTCTTCTGATTGAGTATTTTCATGCAGACCTTAATCTTGATACTTCGGGAAATTCATGCTACTCAGCTACGAGTTAACACTAATTGTCATGTCATACCAATGTTAAGAGTTCAGCCGGGGAACATAGCATAGGAAAAATACTCAATAGGCCATACATTAATGAATAATGCAGGAGATAAAATCTACAGAATATTTGGGGTTGTTGCTACACGCACCATTTTGGGTAAATTTTATATATAAATATATTGAATTGCTCAATACATATGTAAGTAAGGAGGCCTGGGCACTCATCACTCTTAAATGGCTCAGCTTCTTTGCAAAACGACAGCGCATTAAATACAGGGTTTTATAATTTTAGCCCTGAACTAAAAACCACCATCAACATTAAGTCCCCTGCTTAGTATGTAACAGTGACATTGTTGCGGGGTAAGCACTAGATGGTGACAAATAAAGATAAAACTTTTTAGGCAAAGTTGACAGATGTCACCAGGAAAGATGGGTCGGCCTGTCCTTGGAACAGGGCACGTTCAAGAGGCGTCCAGGTGAGCGTTCCCCTAGCATGATGTCGGTTGGCCCAAGGTATATTAGGCATACGGTTGGTTGGGATCTCAAGCCGCATTCCAAGTCCCCTGTACATCTGAGCATCGTCCGAGAGCGTGTCTAAGCTTTCCTGGCTTCGGTTGTCATGGAGGAAAAGTGGAGGCGCGATAAAGCATCTCATCTAACAAGTGCTAGGGATGAAAGGTTTGCTTCCCGGCTAAAGTGAAGGAGGGTGGAGCATAACATGAACTCCTGGATAAACATGAATACCCTATTCATGACGGCGTCATAATCCTCGACTCTGATGTGGACGAGCCCTATCATGAGGAATATCTTTAAAAGGCTGCTGAAGCAATTTCCGAAAAGATATTGAAGCATCTCCAAAGAGGACGTTCGATGTAGCTTCCAAAAAGGATGTTTAAGCGGCTTCTGGAGAGGACTCCAGCGAAGGCGCCATTGGCACTGGCGTTGATGACACTTCTTTGATGTTTAGTAGTCTTTTGTTTCATGCGGATGGAGCCAGGGATTGATCGAATAATAATCCTTTATTCATGTTGCTTTTATGATTTTATGTTTCCAGTTGGATGAATGAATGAAATCTCCCGACTAAGAAATCCAAATTCTTAGAAAGATCTCGCAATATCTTGAAACTTTAGACGTAGCGCTCTTCGGTAGGGTTACAGTAGAGCTTGTGTACATGATATTCATTCCTCGAACACAATTTTGCAATCTGAGCTCTCTCATTCTTCTATTTGATATTCCCCTTACAGATTACACGCTTCTTGAATATTTGTGGCGTGTCGGCTAGGTATGTAGAAGCATGGACGCTGTTCCACGAATCTAGAGACCCAATAAGCCGCATATTGTTAGCTAAATGGATGAGAGAGGCCTTATCTTCAATTGACGACATGCGCATCGTGATTTCTGAAGAAGTAATTGCAAACTGGGAGTGTCACTTCGTATGTGCGCCACCTTCAGATTCATTTCTTCTCAGTCCATGAAATGATTTCCAAAATCCGAAAATTGCATACTGAAATGGACAGAACCTCCTTTAGGGATCATGTTAGTCAAAAGAGGTGGTGGTTGAGAAAACCGTCTCAATATTGAAGCAGGCTGCTCTTCGGGATACGGGGGGTGCTTTCCAAGAAGAATGTGCTGCTATCAAGCCTTCAAGGACTTCGTTCCAAGCGACATCCTTTGAACCGTCTTCTGAATCTTGGATGGTTGTATGGAATAGGATGCGATGAGCAGTCCCCAGTTACACTTCAGATTCGATGGTGTGGCCGGATATGTGAAAATATCTCCGC
The DNA here is from genome assembly GCA_023531105.1 of Papaver atlanticum. NCBI lineage: Eukaryota > Viridiplantae > Streptophyta > Magnoliopsida > Ranunculales > Papaveraceae > Papaver > Papaver atlanticum. Next base: position 730,901 of record JAJJMB010016680.1, on the reverse strand, counting down.
CGCGTACTTTTGGAGTCTTTGATGCACATGTACGTCTTCATGTTGAGAAATTTCTATGCCTCGTAAAGCTTTGACAGTGATGATGTTGATATCAGAAATAACCTGGTTGAGGGACGTGAAGGCATCCTATGCTGGCAGTCCCCAGGTGTAATTATCATGATCCTATTTTCTCCTGAAAGATGTACTTTCATTGCACTTGCTGGTAAGGTGGTTGACGAATTGATGGAGGCGGAAATCTTTTGGATTCGTCATTTGTTGATCAATGGGCGGGAGTCGCACTTGATAGACTTGTATTGTATCAAAGCTTCTGGCAGCCCATGCACCCTTTCCATAGGGAATTGGAAATTTAGAAACACCGAATCTGACTTTGTCGGCGATGTGGTTTTTGATGCGCAGCTTCGTGCAGACCTTGGGTAGGAGGTACTGAGTTATGAGTAGGTGATGTGACAGACATGATGTAGTTGGTATGTGTGGCTTGCTGAGGTGCGACTTTCCTCTTTGATTCTTCACTGACAACAACGCTTATGAATGGCTAAGCCAAATACTGCTTGTTGGTCAGGCGCCTTCCAGACAAGGAGGTGGTGATATCCTTGCGCTACATATTTGAAAAGTGGTGACCTTGTCATGATTGTGACTTCTTGGTTGATTGTATCTTCTGAGTTGAAAAGGTTCTCGACAGTGAAGGGATTTCGTGTTGAGCCTCAGTCCCCAAGTGCGGTTTTCATGGTTCTATCTTGTATGGTCGGTGGATTAACCATGATAAAGATGTAATCATCTTGCCTCCGTATTGGTGACTCTATTACTTCCTCCATGGAAAACTAAAATATGCACAAGTTCGGATTACCTTTGTCCATAGTGGTTGTTGCTATGATGAAGCCCTGGCTGGTATCAACAAACGAGCAGCAACGGTTCTTAGCAACTGTGATCAGAAGAGACTTCATTTTCATGGGAACAAAACAAGTTGGATGCAGCTAGGATGGCTACAGTCACGATCCTTGACAGGGAGGAGTGATGACTACGGTCACAAATCTCGGCAGGGACGAGTGGTGGCTACGGCCATGGATCTTGGAAGGAAGGAGCGGCAGCTACAAGCACAAACCTTGGACAACTACGGCCATGAACGTCAACGGGCTTTAATAACTCACGCATGTGAGTTTATTCCCCTCTCTTTTTTTCCGGTGAAGCGGCTCCTCCCTGATTCCATGCGCATAAACTCTCCTATTGTTGCTGGCCTTATTATAAGTGCGACCTTGTTGTATTGACTTGATAAAAATTCTAGATTTGTGTCTTCTTGCCAGAACGGCCACAAAATCTTCGTCCGATGTAGATTTTCAGCTGTCACGTAGTCGAGAGCTTCGGCTGCCACTTATAGCTTATTCGTTCGATTAACGTGCCCTCTTAGTTTGTTGTAGAAGACTTCCATGCGAATCATTCGGTATATTCAGTTCTTCCAGAAGGCAGTGTAAAAACGTTTCTGACAGAGTTTTTGTAAAATGACCCGTAATCTTGCTGAACTACATGCCATGTTCGTGGGTGGCATTCTTCATGTGTTAGCACCAGCAGTAGACCTGGAAGTCGAGGGCTTCAATTCTGGATCTCTTGACGTAGTCATCGAGATGCCTATTATTTTGCTGGAACATCCTGTCCAAGTCTTGAGGGCGATCGGCTCGGGAATGAAGAGATATTTAGGGTAGGAAGCATCACCATCTAGAACCGATCGGAGGTGTTGTTCGGCGCGTTGCTGCTGTACTCGGTGTAGGCTCTTCTGTTTCCCTAGGAAAAAGAATTATGTGAGACGTAGGTCTTTTAGTGGAGCAACTTCTCGGATCTCCTCTGCGTGAGGTTGTCTCAGCTACGGATTCTTTCCTGGCATGATGACGCGGGCGTCGTTATCTTCTTGAGGCTGCTCTCTTGCTGTGTCGGCTCCAGTGGATCTGAAGATGTCCTGTGATTGCTCTTGCTTGAGTTGGAATAATAGGCGGACTCCTTTATGATGATTTGAAGATGTGTCAAGCCTCCTTTGTTATTGTAGATGTACGAATTCCTGGAATTACGCTATGGCCTGGATCTACATGTTTTCCGGATGGAGAGGTAGCGGATATTCCTGACTATAAAATGGTAGCAGTGGTGGAATAAAGACAGACCTTTGTTTTCGTGATCTCTAGAGGTGCCTCTCTGGGACTCCACTGGTATCAAGATTTGTTGTCGACTATCTCCATACTGGAACAACGCCTACGCGAATCTTCCCTTTATGTGTGGACCCTGGCGATATTAATATTAGTGATAACTTTGAGGAGTTTCTGGCTTGCTCCATATAACACTTATGGTATTGCAGAAAAGGCGGTTGCTCCATCCGGATCTCGAGAGAAGCCATTATTCCCTCCTAAGTAATAATCTTCTTGTGTCTCCACGAGGTTTTATGGTCCTTTCATCTGGGAGATTTACTGACGCTCGGCCATCCAAGGAATTCCCGGTAGCATTGCTTGAAAAGCATTTTTGGGAAGCTTTTTAACGACGGAACACCAGAATTGGAATTGGTTGTTAAACTTGTTCACGAGACCTCCCAACAAACGAAGCTAGACTTTCCAGGATAATTGCTTCAAATCCAGGTTCATCGTATGACGCAGCTCTAACAATGAGAAGTCCCCAGCCGTTTTTATTGTCTTTGCAACATCTTTATGTCGATCCACGGTAAAGTGGAGAATCTTCAGTTCCCAGGCACAATTCTCGTCTTCATGGATGCCTTGGTAGATTTCCCCTTCTTCAGGTGCTTCTCTTTTTAGTTAGAGCGGTTGTGGCTGCGAATTGTTGGACAACTCTCTGGACTTCTGCGAGGGTCTTAAAATATAGGTTTTCCAACAAAGCTTCATAAACTGGATCCTTACCCATGTCATGCAGATATTGTGATGCACCTGGTGGGTTCCTACAGATGTTGTGACACACCTGGTGGGTTCCTCTTTGCTCTTGTACGATACGGTTACATACTCTGCCTTCCATGGTGACTGGATTTCGCACGGCTTTGGGAGAGTTTGGCTGATGGGGTATATCACAAAGTGGAAAGTTGGGATGGGTGATTGAAAATGAATTCTGGTTAATGACTGAATTTAGACCTAAAATCAACACTATTCTCAAATGGTTGAAGAAACAATTTTTGTAACCGATAGATCAATCTCCCACTATGGTCGCCAGTTGTTTTGGGGTAAAAACTGATTTTGCTGGTTTTGGTAAATTTGGGTGTGCCACCGAGAAACGAATCTAAACCCTAAACAAATGCTCTGCACGGGAGTACTTTAGATTCGAGAGATCAATTTATACAATCCTGGCCTAGACCAAGAAATGGTTGTTCCAGTCTTGCTTCGGTCACAAAGTAAAGGAAGAAAGGTTGATCTTAGGGAGGGAAGCGAAGAAGGTGTTGAGATCAGAATGGTCAACTCTGGAGGTGTGGCTATTTTATGACTTGTATCAGAATGTGGAACTGGCTTGCTATGTAAGCTATCAGTTCTTTGGTGTTTTCTTCTGGATACTGTGTTGTTAACCAAAACTCTGTTCCCGGTTGAAATAGGTTGGAACCTATTTATACAAGTCATAGTTGAACGCACCCTGATCTCATAGGAAATGGGAGTAGTTGAGTGATGGAGGAGCGGGATCGTATGAAAATGTTGAAAACCACGTATTTTAATGAGAGAAGACGGGTCGGTACACACCCACTACTTATCTGCTACCACTAACTGTCCGCTTTTCCTGCACTTTCTTATAATGGGCGTGTTGCACGCCGCATGCTGTAAACCGCCAGACCAATACCCTGATGAACATCCCCCAGTTTGTGACATGTTTGATATCTCAAGTATTTTTATGGAAAAATATGCAGCAGGTTGCTGAGTGGGTCTTGTGTGCAAGACCAACGAGCCAAGTCATGAGACTTGCCGCAAAGAATAGCATGTGACGCTATTAGGTTAAATAACTGAGTTATTTGTGAAGCCGATATTCGTAAAATATCGTATGTATTCGATGCATGTAAAGCATTGTTGTATAAAGATCACTTAAATCAGTCGCGTTGCTTAATGTCTTAAAAGGAGCATGACCAGCCATTTTCAGGAAGCTGCCATGAGCCATTCACGTGCGCCAAAGGCAGGCCGGTCGGTCTCTATAGGAGAGTGATGATTGGCGACTATGGTGATATCTTAGTGGTCGCCTAAGATTTAATATTGGCCGGTTAATTCGGCTGGCGAAGTTGGACGGCCGAGATAATTTGCGGCAGTTAATGGCTGCCTTAAAATTCATGTAAGTGGCTCGACCAACCCCTTTTGAACGATCGTTTAGGATCCATATGGGGAGGCCGTGGCTTGGCCGATCGCGGCTTATGGAAGGGGAGTGGCCGTTGATTATGGCCACATCTTGTTGGCTACCTAAAATAAGAGTAAGGCCGGCCAATTCATTTGGCAAAGTTGGGCGGCCGAGATGATTTGCGGCAGTTAATGGCTTCCGTTGATTTAGGTTTTATAAAAAAAACTGTGTGGCCAACATATTTTAGGGCCAACGTTTTTGGTGTTGGCGCCGCGTTGGGAGATTGTTCGTCTGGCCAGCACAATAGCTGGGCCGCTGGTGAGCGTATCTGCACCTTGTCCGTTAATTGAGGTTAAATCTAGGCAGGTCAATTCGGCTGGCGAAGTTGGACGGCCGAGATCGTTTTGCGGCAGTAATATACTGCCGCTTAACATGAATTAGGGTTTTGTAACCCACGTGGCTAGCCTACTTTGAGCAATCGTTTTGATGTGCTCTTGGCATGTCGTGGGTAGTTCGACTGGCCAGGGATGGAGATGGGTTGCTGGCGAGCATACCGGCACTTCATTGGTCGTTTGAAACGAAATCTAAGCCATCCAACTAGGATGGCTAAGTTGGACAGATGCGATGAGTTTGAGATTGTCATGGCCAGTCTTAACTTGTTGAACTTCTTTTCAACAGCGCTACTAGCCTAGCTCTGACTAGCGATCAGGGATGTTGCTGGCGGGTTTAAAGCGATCTGATTGGTCGATTGGAAAGGGGCCGGCAAGTAGCAACATGGAGCGTGGTCGGCCGGCCACAGGTGGCGCCTGCTGAGTAAAATCGGTCAGCCACGCCTCCTCTTGTTGCTGCTCCTATTCGACGCGGCTCCTCTTTATTTCTTGTTTTCTGATTTCTGGTAGGACTTTGCTCCTACTAGCTCCATGGCGGATTAATTTCCTAGCTTACCTAGGTTTGGTCTCGACCAATAGGGTTCGAGATATTGCGCAGGGCGCAAAAAAAACTAATTTTTACAAATTAATTAGGCCAAAATTTGAATCTTGTGAGCTATCACAAATTTGATAAATTTTGTGTGTTAACACAAAATTCTTTTATTCTCAGAGAGCAGTTAGCGCGTCTTCTGATTGAGTATTTTCATGTAGACCTTAATTTTGATACTTCGGGAAATTCATGCTACTTAGCTACAAGTGAACACTAATTGTCATGTCTTACCAATGTTAAGGGTTCAGCCGGGGAACATAGCACAGGAAAAATACTCAATAAGCCATACATTAATGAATAATGAAGGCGAGAGATAAAATCTACAGAATATTTAGGGTTGTTGCTACACGCATCATTCTGGGTAAATTTTATATATAAATATATTGAATTGCTCAATACATATGTAAGTAAGGAGGCCTAGGCGCTCATCACTCTTAAATGGCTCAGCTTCTTTGCAGAACGACAGCGCATTAAATACAGGGTTTTACAATTTTATCCCTGAACTAAAAACACCATCAGCAAACACAAACACATTAATCTTGAGTCACAATCATGTGATCAAATAAGTCTAGTGTTTATAGAGGATGGGGTTGTTTTTTTTTTTTGTTAACTAGAAATAACCTGTGTCGTAACGGCACTGGTTAAGACCGAATCAATATTACGTGTAACACGATTTTAATAAATTGGTTTTAGCTTTATTTTAAAAAAGCATGGAAAACTATGTTATCCATGTTTCTTTGAGAAATTGTCATAAGACAATTATGAAAACTATAAATATTTCATCCCAGTGTTTACAGTTCCTTTCAATGTAATCAACGGGTGAATACATTTTGTTAATGATGGAGGACCTTATGCCGACTCATGCTTTTTGTTTATATTGGTGGAATAGACATTGCAATGTATTAAAAGGTATATGTATTGGGAATATAAAATTTTGTAAGAAGTAATAATAGAACCTAAAAACAACGGTAACATAATAATTAGCATGCTTAGGATCAGCATATATAAAGCTAGATGTAATTGGTCATGTAATGGGCGATTGTTTTCCTTTAAGATATATGTATGGCATGTCTTGAATACTCATGTCATATTTCTGCGTACTTACTAGAAATAAATTGTACTGCGCAGGAGTAGTCATATATACCACGACCATTTTTTTCTATTAAAACAGTTTCTACATGTTCAAAGCTTAGATAAGTATATTCTTAAAAATAAAATAAAAAAATTTAAACTAAGATTTTCTAAAAGATTTTGAAAAAATAACTTACTTTTTTTTAATATATATTTAATTTTTAATTTTTTAATTTTTTAATTTTTTAATTTATTTTTTAATTATTAAAATTAACTTACTTTTTATATTTTTATATTTTAAATTTTATATTTGAAGGATTTTCCCTAAATACACATAGAGTTATTTTTAAGAAAAAAACACACATTTAAAAAATAAAAAAAATTTCAAATAAATGTCAATATTATATTAATTTGGGACTTGTATATGCTGAAGATCTAATAATTATTTTTAAGTCATTTGAATTATGAGGTGATGTCAAAGTACATAAATGCCATATTTTTGATATGTTGAGGAATCCACCACATGTTAGTCAATATTTATCTATTTATTTAAATGTTTATATATATATATATATATTTGTAGATGGAGAATGCAATAAAAAAATAATCAAATAATGTGATAATTAAAGCTAATAATCTTTATTTGTATTTTTTTTCCATATTCAGGGAATCCAATCAATGCGAAGACCTAATGAAAAGAGGTTACAACTCTTACATCCGTCGGATGTCTTTGGCTGAGATAAGATTAGGATGGTCGGATGCAACGTTTGTCTCTCAAAATGTTATCCAGTCGTTCAATGCTCAAAACTCCTTCTATTTTGTATTAGATGACTTAGATATAATTTAATCAGGTTAATGGTAAACTGGTCATCTCCACCCTTTCGGACACCCCTTATAGCTATAGTGCAGGTGGCCTAATAAAATAATGGCACCCCTAGAAAAAGGATGGTCCCCAAAAAATCATTCCAATTTATAGGTTAGGGGTTACGAATCAATCCCGTGTTGTGCGTGAAGAATTTTTTTTTACAATAAATGGATGAATCTTTCGATTGTGTGCCAATGAGGAATGGTCACTCAGGAATAGATATCAACAACCTAAACACCCAACCACATCTCTCACTCCACGTCGAGAGTTGCGCTAATCCCCTCTCCCATTAGTCGGTCAACGAAACCCTCGCTCCTGATTGGCTGAAAAACAAGTTAGCCTCCTTACATTTCGTGACCGTTAATTTTTAATAGAATTGATACGATCTAATGCTCCATATTGGTCGGTAGGGTTGGATTTTCTTATACCATGTTTACATAATTTTAATAAAATACAAGCCCTCGGATTGCCTAAAAAATCATGGAAAATCTTTAAGAACGAGAATCTCCATAAAAAATAAAAAATAAAGTATCTTGGGGAATATATACCTGTATTAACGGTAAGTACTCCTAAATCACCTAAAATACGTAGTGACTTTTTTAACTTCTGTTTTCCCATATCTTTTTAGCATTTAATAATGGATACTTACCATCCGTGCGACAGCGATTCCTTGAATTGAATCTTACGCCTAACGAAACTATATTCTAGAATTAAAATTCTATATTTGTATGCAACTAGAATCTATCTCCCCGCTAAAAATCTATATATAGCAAAAGACAATTATCACTTACCATTCCTGTAACGTCACATATAAAATTCACATATAAAAATCATTTCAAAAATTCTAGTATACCGAATTAGACCCCTTCTCCCCTTTTTAATAAGTCCTTTCCAAAGTGCTTTTGTTCCACAAAGATCAATACACGATAACATGGCAATTGCAGGAGAACTCTTCCATCATATCAAAACCTCGAATTTGACAAAAGATCAAAAAATAGCTTTCAAACTAGATATCCAGAAAGCCTATGATAGCTTGGATTGGGGATTCATCAAAACCTCTTTTACAAAACTTGGATTTCCATCAGCCTTTATTGACTACATTATGCTATGCGTCACAACAGTGACATACTCAATCAGCATAAATGGTACACCCCATGGCTACATCACTCCAACCAGAGGCATCAGACAAGGAGACCCGTTATCTTCCTATATTTTCATCATTTGTGCGGAAATCCTATCTACAAATCTAGGAAACCTTCAAAACCAAAAGTAAGTTCGGGGACTTAACATATCAAAAAAAAAAAAAAAAAAAAAACCCACACATTATTCATTTAATGTACGCAGATGGTTTACTGATCACATATAAAACTTCCAACCAGAGTAACCAACACCTTAAAACCCTACTCCACTCCTATAGCACATCTGCAGGACAGATAGTTAACACTTCCAAATCAATAATCATCCACCACCCAAAACTAGACCCAATCAAGGTAAACGAACTTCAACAATTGTTCAATATGAAGACTACTTCAAAACCTTCAACCTACCTAGGTGTCCAGTTCAAACATGAAAGAGCTTCCAATCAAACCTTCGCCCCCCTCCTACAAAGACTATCCCAAAAAGCTAAAGGATGGATGACAAAATGCCTAACTCCAGCCGGAAGACTCACTCTCATAAAAACATCCCTAATTCCCACCTCGAACCACATTATGCAAACACAAAATCTACCCAGCAATGTTCATAAACAAATAGATCGTATCACTAAAAATTTCTTCCGGGGACATGACTCAGCAATTAAAAAACTTCACCATATAGGTTGGGATAAAGTAACAAAACCGATATCCGAAGGAGGATTAGGAATAAGGAAGAGCAGTGATCATAATAAGGCACTTCTCATGAAGAGAATCTAGAATTTACATGAACAACCTAACTCTATCTGCGGAAGTCTCTTCAGTGCAAAATATCTCGATCAACAACCAATTCTTCAGGGCATTAATTCCATACCATCCTCCTCCAGTCCTCCATGGAGACAATTGGCTTCTGTTGTCCCTACTATGCAAAATTTGATTTTCCATCATATTGGAGATGGATTATCAACTCCAATATAAGCAAATTGGATTCCATACTCAACAAATCTAGACGCATCACAATGCTACCTAATCCGAATGGTAGCAGATATCATCGACCCAATTTCCCACTCCTCGAATCACGAAAAATTAAGCACCCTCCCCAACCCTATAATCCAAAAAATCATGAACATCCATC
>JAJJMB010016680.1:692435-721038 GCA_023531105.1 Papaver atlanticum | reverse complement strand
GCACACACACACACACACCTTGGCACATATCATGGATGATTGAGGAAATAAAAATCAGATTTAGACAGATCCCGCAGGCTGCTATTCAACACAACTATAGGGAAGGAAATCAAGTGGCGGACGGGTTAGCCAATCATGTGGCATATGGAAGTCAAACGGGGAGTTTATCAACCAAAATATGGGACCAGGCAATCCCATCTTTTATTAGTCAAATTCTATTCCATGATTCTGTGGGTAACACATACCCACGACAAATTGTAAACTAATTTCCTTTTATTTAATTACATGCTTCAAAACAAAAACAAAAACGTATCATTCCTGTTAAATTTACTTTCAGAAAGACTCCTAAGCTAATGCCGATATTACCATTTCTATTAGATATGGATACCTAATATAAGTATCGATGATTCCGCATATGATAAATAAAAGTATTTTTTATCCTACGCGTCTTGGCTTCTGTCGCATCTCAACTCAGAACCCTATTGATTGATTTCTCCTTTAATGTATTTCTCAATGATATATTTACGTTTTGATTTTGTAGGTTAAAGAGACTATTTCAAAGAGTGGGTGTTTCATCTTATTTGATTCGCGGCAATCTCTTCTCAGAATGTTACTGTATTATTTTTCATGGTAACTTGATTATTATTAGACCGACCGAGCGAAGCGAGGGAGGACTTTATATATGGTGACTTTGTGTCAATGTGGCACGTGACTTTTTTTTCCAAATTTTAGCAAAAAGATTGATTTTGTTTGGTGTTGGTAACCAAAATTTGGTGTCCCATTTGAAATGACGCGACCTCCCCTCCCTTTTAGTCCAATTACTATAACTCCTTGAGTATCCTATTTTTTTAGGGGTATAATTGGAAAGCAAACTAGAATATAACATATCTAAAAAATCCGTGCTTTGGAATTTTACAAATTTTATCTCGTTGGAAAGCTTTTAAAGAAATCTACGCAATGAGTACAAACAACAATATCAAATTTAGAGTTTTTACGAAAAATTCGGAGGTGTTTATCCTTTTAGGCACAATTTTTGAAAATTGAATGCATAGCCATTATGCAAACCACCACTAAGGATGCATAACATATTATACATCCATATTTTGGTTTATGCTTCAACTAATTTTCCGTTGCAACTAATAAAACGATGTGCTCCCTCCGTTGCAGGAAAAGTGATATTTCCATTTTAGGCACAATTTCCGAAAACTGATTACATAGCCATTAAAATTTAGTTTTGCGCCAATTTTTTCGATCGGCCGTCCCACCGTGGTAGCGGTCATCTAGTTTAAAGATTTTATGTCTCTCATCTCTATTTGTTTCGATTCCCCTTACTCATTTTTCCATTCTTTTTCACTGATTTCAAATTCCTCTTAATTGATTTTCATCGGGTAGTTACTGCTTTTATGAACAGATCAGGTAAAACCATAGGTAAACACACTGTGTTCTTATTTATGTTTTTGATTTTATATATACTGATTAGGCTTTTTGAAATTATTCATTAGGTATTTTTCTTTTCTATTTTAGGACATCAATTGATGTCTCTTTAGTGTTTTGTCCATTTTGTGCCAGCCATTAATATTTGACATCAATTAGTTTGTGGCTTCGCTATTTTAGACCGAGTTCCAATTTTGTTGTATCTAATGGTTATTGGTCGTTTCAAGTGCAAAGAGGGATGATTACGGATATCCAAGTGTTGGGATATATTGTTCGCATATAACCATATGAATGCACACAATTTATTCCAGACCTTGGATAGCTTTGCCGGATAGGATATTGTGGAACCTTGGGTGAATTTGGGGTGTGGTGGCGATGCTGTATTAGGGTTGTTCCTGATATGTTAGCTGGAAAAATCAGAGGTCGAGATTTGCTATCCTTTTTTTTTTCTTCGATATTCCACTTTTGGGTTGTTTGTGATTTTTTTTGAAGTGAGAACCCCCTAATTGGTTGGGGGAACCTAATTTAAATTTAAAAGCCTTGCAGTATCATTGTTTTTACAGTGCGGGTGAATTTTACCCTGTTTCTATCATCGAGTACAATATTAGAGATAAAGGAAGGGCATGTGTTGTCCCAAATTCTTGTTGCCGATGTAGTTGGGTTTTGTTGCTGATGTTCTACCGCCTCGTTTGCTAGCTTGTTTGCCACCTGGTTTGCTTCTCTATAGTCATGTGTGATCTTGACCTGTGGTATTTCCTCCATCCGTGTTCGTGTCTCAGCCAACATACCTTGTAAGTACCACGGTTCTTCGTCACTCTTGTTTAGAATCAGTTTTATTAGATCCATTGAATCCGCCTCGAACCAAACTCTGGGCCACATCTGTTGACGTGCTATTCTTTCTGCTAGTAGTATCCCCCATGTCTCCGCCATTAATGCCGTTGTGATTCCCAACGGTGCTGCTAATGCCATCATTACTTTGCCGGTATGTGATCGACATACGCATCCTGCTCCTGATGGTCCCGGTTGTCCTTTAGCTGCTCCGTCTGAATTGATCTTGATCCAATATTCTGCCGGTGCTTGCCATCCTACTAGAATTGTGACGTATCAAAACATTTGCATGTGTATGGTTTGAGGTTGTAGGTCTGGGCATATTGGTATTATATGTTGTTGAGCCCATTCGTATTCTGCAACCATTGTGAATACAATATCCTTGAGTTATGCGATTGATTGCGTTGTCCGTCGGTATACTTGTGCATTTCTTGCGAGCCATAGGTGCCAAAGTGTGAAGCTGTAGAAAGCTTGTATTGTTGCTGGTATCTTCTTGTCTGGCAGTTGGTGAAGGTTATTTGGTTTCTGGGTTATGGGAGCTATATTTGGACTTCTTGGGAGGTGTGATATGATAAGATTCCACAGTTGTGTAGCTTGTTGGAATTTGAAAAGTAGGTGTTGCTCGGTTTCTCTATGATTGTTACAAATTGGACATAGGTTTGTAGGGGTGATGTTGATGTGGTGAAGTTTTTCGAAGGTTGGTAATCCTTTTAAAGCAACTTTCCATAAGAAAATTCTAATTTTTGGTGGACATTGGAGTTTCCAGATGTGATTGTAGTCCACAGTGGTGATGATTTGGTTTTGTGTGGTTGAGTGGTTTGGGTGGTAGTGTGGTGGTAGGGTTCGGTGTGTAATGGTTGCATATCCAGATTTTGTGGTGTAGTTTCCTCTCTTGTCGAATGGCCAAATGAACTTATCTTGGACTGGATGACTGGGTAATTGTATATTGATGATGTTCTGGGCTGTGGTGATGTCAAATGAGTCAAAGATAACTTGGGTGTTCCAAGTGTTGGAATCAGAGTTGATGAGTGAGGCTACCTGAGTGTGTTGTGGAAGGCTGGTGGTGATAGGTGTTGATTGTTGGGGAATCCATTTGGAAAATATGTTGGTTGTTTGGCCATCACCAATCTGTTTGAGACAATTTTCCTGCAAAAAAACAACTATGTTAGTTAAATTCTTCCAATATGGGCTTACAGCTGGTTTTGTGGGTATGCCGTTATGATGCTCCAGGATTGGTTGGTTAACAAGATATTTGTCATCACACATTTTCTTCCAGATTGAGTGCTGATTATGGTGCAAATGCCATACCCTCTTGAGTAGCAGTGCCTGATTGTGTTCTTTGCTCTTCCTAATACCCAGACCTCCCTCTTTGCGAGTTCTTGTCAGCTTATCCCATCCAATTGAATGCATTTTTCTAGTTTGGATGTCATGGCCCCAAAAGAAATTCCTTACAATTTGGTCCATTTTCTTGTGCATGTGCGCAGGTAGCAGCTGTGGTTGCATCACATGATTTGTTGTTGGTGTGAGAGATGTGTTTATCAGGACAGCTCTTCCTGCTTGATTTACACATTTTGTAATCCAGCCTTGGGCTTTCCTATGTATTCGATTTAGTAGCTCCACATGAATATGTGCTGAGTTCCTTCCTCGCTTGAAAGCTACCCCCAAATATTTCGGTTATTCCGCAGTAGTGCTGATTTGAAATGTATTTTCAAGTTCTAAGACCTTGTTCTGCCAGAGCTTTGGATGGTGTATTACAGTGGACTTGGCTTTGTTAATTTCTTGACCAGATGACGTTGAATACTTCTGGAGAATTTGAAGTAATGTGTTACACGTATCTGGCTTGGCTTTGCACGTGATTAACAAGTCATCTGCCATACATCAAGTGTAGAACTGATGGGCCTTGTTTTGATATTTTTAGCCCATCCAACTTGCCTTGCACTTATAATCTCCCTAGGTTGGTGGATAGGATCTCTGCACAAATGATAAAAATATATGGTGATAAGGGGTCACCCTGCCTCAAGCCTCTGGTTGGTTTGATGTTACCTTCATTGATGTTGATCCCATATGTGACAGTAGTTATACTAGTCATGATGTATCCGACAAACTGCTCCGGGAAGCCCAGTTTCAATAGTGCAACTTCAATAAACCCCTAGTCCAAACTATCATAAGCCTTTTTTATATCCAAATTTAACGCTATCTTTGGATGTTTGGTGGGTGCAGCAGTCCTAATGTGATGAAAAAGTTCCGCCGCAATTGAGATATTATCATGGATGGCTCTATTGGGTATGAAAGCGCTTTGATATGGGCTGATGATGAATTGCAGAATGGGACGGATTCGGTTCACCAAGATTTTCGCAATTACTTTGTATGTTACATTGCATAGTCCAATTGGTCGAAAATGTGATGGTCTGGTAGGGTTTTGGATTTTTGGGATGAGGGTGATGTGGGTGTGATTAAGTGGGTGTTGAAGGTGGTTGTGGTTGAAGAAGTATGCTACCATTTCCCATAGAGCTGAACCAGTTGTGGGGTGTAATTCCTTATAGAATTTACCTGTGAAACCGTCTGGGCCTGGCGCTTGGTCTGATCCAATTGAGTGGAGCGCATTTCAAATTCCTCATACGATACCTCCATGGTCAATCTTCCACATTGGTTAACCGTCAGTCTTGGCTGAAAATCCTCGAATAGAGTCTCATATATTGTGGTTTTAGGGGCCCTGTATTGGTTATCAAAGAAATCCACAATTACATTTGTTAGCTGACCTTAGTGTACATTGGTTAGGGGCCCTCAAATAGAATCTTCCACATTGTTATTTCTTGGTTAATCCTTTCTTTTCTGCTGACCTTAGTGTACTACTCTTGCAGGTATTGGGTATCTGAGGGAAATGGTACAACGGCTGGATAGAGCCTAAGATGAGTGTTTTAACAAGCAAACTCTTGATTGCTAGACAGGTAGGGGATAGTCCTAAGGAAAAGAATAGGTAAGCTTATGTTGAGTATACCAGTTTGTGTTTGTGTTTGACAGCATTATAGGAGTTAAAAGAAGTTGTTGTCTTTGTTATACACCTGAAGCTGCAGCCAAAACAGATTAATGACTGCTACATCATTAGCGCCTGCAGCAGACAAATCTGAAGAGATTCTACCGAGTTTGGATCCCAAGTTTCCCAGTGTTGTTAAAATTATGATCTGTTCAAGTGTTTCTGAGGTTTTTGGCTGGTAATTCCAAATTGCTACCATTATATTCAAATTCAAATTGCAGTGCTACATCATTTTACATTGATGTCATTGGTTTGGTTTTTGCTAACAGGGACTTCCCCCAATATTTTATTCTTCGAGTTTGCCAAAGAAGGATACCAAGTTTACATTGGTGGATGAGGATGGAGAGGCATATACTGCAAATATCTTCCTCGGAGGCTTGGATTGAGTAGTGGTTGGAAAGGGTTTGCCATTGCTTACAACTTGGCGGAGGGAGATTCCTTGGTGTTTCACTTAGTCGAGGATACCAAATTTAAGATGATTATTTTTGGTTTATCGGTATTTCAGTTCAGTGACTCCATGATAGAGTTTTGTGGCATTTATGCCAAGATTGTCAAATTCTGGTTGTTCATTTCTGTTATTTGAATGTGCTCCAACTCCATTTAATTGTCGATCATTTTAGCTGTTTGAGAGGTAAATTGATAAATTTCTCGGCACATTGTATAGGTGTACATAGTAAGGGGACTGGCTTCGGCTTCGGTTGTTGATGATTACGATGGCATTGATCTCCAGAACTTCGCAAATAACCTAGAAGGAAGTAACAAAGATGGTATTCCTATGGACTTATCATGTGATTGTTTAGTTCCTGATTTGATCCTTATAATAGTTATAAATATCCACAATGCATTCTTCTAAGTTAAAATTGAAATGTGAAGTTGATGCAGGTAGGGAATAGTCCTACCTAATAAGATGAATGCGGTAGGTGTATACGGTTGGTACAGGTATCATTGCTTTGCATCATTTTTCAGTGTTAATAATTATGTTAGAGTTATGCAATGATTCCGTAGTTTTGTTAATTTGCATTCTAATCATTTTCTCGTTTTGTTTGTTTTGTGCAGTGTCGGGAGTGGCGTAAAAAGGATGTACTTGGTGTTTTTTCTATTTTGATGGTACAAGTAGGTATTAGTGGGATCCTTCTTTACACGTATAGGCATATATAACGGATCAGGTATATCTCATTCAGAACCGTGTCATTGTCTTGGATTTGAGAATGATCATGTGCATGTGTACTTGCTATAGGTGGAGTTCAAGTAGTTACCGCAGTGAAGAATTTAGCTGAACATATATTTCAGTCGATGATGTAATTACTGAGGTGAGTAGCACATTATTCATCATCTTGAAATATTACTTAATTAGTTTATTAATTTTTTTGCACAAGTTCATTGCTTCTGCTCCCTTACATTTCCTTACTTTTGATATGTTCAGCTTTTCTTTATTCCTGCAGCCACTTATATGCATTAGCTTATAGTGGACAATAGTGACTATACCATGAATGGTAATAACATTTAGATTAAGACTGACAGCATTTACGCAACTATACACTTAAGTTTGTGAATCCAATTGGATAAACATCTTTTCTTTTTTTTAAGATATCGGTCAAATTTACAAGGTTAGAGCTTTCTTACATTTATATAATTTGCTGCAGCTGTATGATGGGATTGGACAGAACAAAGTTACAAGTCGAATATCATGACTTCACTTATGTATACCTACATAACCGGTGGAGTTACCTAATCTACAAATTCGATTGATTATTAGGAAAATTAAAAAAGTGCCCATGTGGG
Organism: Papaver atlanticum; assembly: GCA_023531105.1. NCBI lineage: Eukaryota > Viridiplantae > Streptophyta > Magnoliopsida > Ranunculales > Papaveraceae > Papaver > Papaver atlanticum. Next base: position 713,960 of record JAJJMB010016680.1, on the reverse strand, counting down.
GAAATGCATTTAAAAAAGATGCCCACGTTTTTTTCATATTTTATTTAATACCTATGCCGTTAGGAATTCCGTCCGGACCCACCATTTTGGTAAAAACTCGTTTACTTTGTCAATGTCTCATTACATGAGATGAGAAAAAGGTGGGCGCAATTATAAATTTACCCATTGGCTCAATTGACGGCTAAAAATTACTCTAGAATTGCAAAAGAATTCTCCACCGTCCACGTGTTGATTAATCCACAACTTGAGATTAGTTGTGCTAGATTGTTACACGCGTTTGAAAATTCACGTCTGAAGATTATGGGTTACCAGATGATAATACATGTCTTATACAAGATAGGGTTTTAATTAAGGGTGCACACGGTACGGTTCGGCTCGGTTCTTTCCGAGTCCAAGTACCTGTACCTCCCTAGCCTCGGTTCCAAAATTTTGGACCGGTACTTGTACCTTATACCTCGGTTCCGGTACCAGGCACGGTTCCGGTACCAGTCGGTACTTCCTGTCAGTTTTGCAGACAATTTTTTTTATGTTAAGACTGAAAATCTTGAAAATCTGGAAAAGTAACAAGCAACAAAAGACTGACTAACAGACACACACACAAACAATAGTCTTACTGGTGGCAAAAGTAACAAGTAGCACTGGTAGTAAAAGTAACAACTAACAAGTAGCACTGGTGGCAAAACAAAAGTAACAAGTAGAACTGGTGGCAAATACAAAGTCTTGAAAATCTATTCCATGGCAGCAGCACTGGTGGTGGCATTATTGTTGATAGGACCAAGTAACGCTGCAAAAACAAGTAATAGCAGTTAGCCAGTTAGTAACTATTAGTCTATTACTACAAAAAGTAACAAGGAAAAAGATTGGAATGAATAGAATGGCATTATGTTACCTTCTTCAACTTCAATATTGTCATCTGGTATGTAGTCACATAGAAGATCAAGTTGTATTGGTTTCCTTAGCCAGCTTTGTGTGCAAAGCAATGCCTCAACTGTCCTTATAGATAAAGAGCTTCTACAAGGACTTAACACTCGCTTTCCTGTGCTAAAAGCAGATTCATAGGCAATAGAAGACACAGGAATGGCTAGTATGTCCTTAGCCATATGTGCAAGTATCTTATACTTGTTACTGTTGGTCTTCCACCAACCCAATAAGTCAAACTCCTCATCATCACCTTATTCTCCTTCACCTTCTTCAAACTTGTCCATGAAATATCTATCCAACTTTGTTTTGACTACATCATCATTCGGGTTGCTCTTATGCCTCTTACTCCTTGACATCAACTCTTTCATACGACTTGGCCCTGCCCCTGGTTTACTTAACACAGATTTGGCTTGTCCCTGCATAGAAGTACTTTACTCCTCCACATGAACTGAATACACATCCTTATATTCTTCAAATATAATTTTAAAATCCAATAACACACTCCTCATAACAAGTTCAACCTTTGAAGACTTCTTCCCATACAAACACTCAAGAGCAAATTCTAGTCCTTTTTCTTTCTCTCTAGGATCCAACAACATGGCAAAAAAAGTTATAGAGTTCATCTTTGCATAATCACCCCAATATTTGTTATATTTCTTAAACATTTTAGCAGCCATAGTTGCAATAAAAGGATCTTCATCTACATTATCTCTAAACTCAACTAGTTGTTCATAAATGAGAACTAATTGCCATAAGAATGTATGTGTTGTTACCTTAGTTGAGGCTAAAAATACAACACTGGCATCAAAGAATACCTTCAAACATTTCACAAGGCCTCTGGAAAAGATCCAGTCCTCTTGACATGGAGCAGGTTTCTTCACTATTGCCTTCTTCTTCTTCTTTTGTGCCTTCTTCTTGCCTTTCACATCAAGTTCTTCTTATTCTTCTTCACTAAAAACTTCTTCTTCTTCACCAACATTAACATCAATATCAAAATCATCAGCATTAGGTAAATCTTTTTCACTATCTTTAGGGAAATAAAACAACTTTTGATATTCCCTATCATACCTTTCTAACCTAATGAAAGCTCTTTCATACACTTGTGCAGCCTCTAGCATCAAGAATGTGATGTTCCATCTAGTCTTAACATCTAATATCAATGTTATCTTAGACTCTATTCCAACTAAATTTGCACATTGCCTAAGCTTAGCCAACCTAGCTGGAGAACCCTTTATATACTTGACAACTGACCTGATTCTTGCAATTGATTTGTTGTAGACCCTTACAACATCTTTTACAACAAGTGAAAGTACATGAGCTGCACACCTTACCTGAAAAGATGTAGATTGATACCAGTATTAGATTTTTGTTCAAAGTAATAACTAACAAACACAATTCTAACTAGAAAGTAAAAATAAATAAATCATATACTGATATACTTACATGCAAGTACTTAGCTCTCTCTTCTGCCATTGTTATTGAAACAATACTAGTGGTCAGATAATCCATTGCAACCTTGTTGGCACTAGCATTATCCAAAGTGATAGAAAAAACATCTTTAAGCCCCAAATCTGACAAGCACTTCTCCAACATCTCACCAATATCAATTCCTTTGTGACCACTAACTTCAGAAAACATAAGAATTCTCTTTTCTAACTTCCAATGTTGATCAATAAAATGAACTGTTACACAGATGTAGTTGAAATTATTTGGTGAAGTCCATGTGTTTGTTGTTAAACTAACCCTCTGCTTGCTTGACTTGAAGTAATTTCTCAACTTATCTTTCTCTTCTACATACATTTCTAATAAAGATCTGTAAACAATCATTCTACTTGGTACATCAAATCTAGGCTCTAAGACATGCATCAGTCTCCTAAAGCCTTCACCCTCAACTGCTTTAAAGGACATCTCATCAATTATAATAAACTCAACAACTGCCCTTTTACATTTTTCTTGACTGAAAATAGTAGAGACTAACTGACCTTCCTGCTCACCCAGTTTTGAAGGTTTTACTGTCAGAGTTTGTTGTCCTTTTACCTTTGGCTTGTTAGGATTCTTCTTGCATCTGTTAAAGTGCTTCCACATTCCACTTGTACCATTCCTTCCAGTATGAGCCTTTATTGTCTTGTTGCAGTAGTTACAATCAGCTTCTTGAACATTTTTCCTAGTGAAATGTTTCAAAATATCAGATGTTGTCTTACCACCCATTTGAGTAGAAGTAGCTTCTACATCTGTTGATGCTGTCTCTGGCTTTGCTGCTCCATCTGTTGGTTTGATAGAGGATCCAACAACTGTATCTGTAGCAGGTGTAGGTGTAGCAGCTGAAGTAGGTGTAGGGGTAGCTGTTGTATAAGCTTGACTTGATGCATCCATGATTGATCACTAAGAAATCACAAATATACATAAACATAAGTACACTGTACATACTACATATACACAAACACAAACACAATGCACTAAGCCACTAATCATATATTAAAACCACCAAAACCACAAAGAATACCACAAATAAAATAAGAACTGAAAATAAAAGTGAATTTCATACATATAATTTATAAAGTTAAATACTACAAATTGTTCATAAAGATTAAAGACATAAAACATCAAAGTTCAAACTAAATAGTAAAGCTGCAGTACACATTACACTACAGTACACATTACACATAAACCACTAAGCCTAAGTTCTAAGCATTATGTGAGCTCTGTTAGAATTAGGAACATTGGTACATCTCTTTAAGTGCTTCCACAATGCAGATGTTCCATTTTTGCAGATGTGAGCCCTAAATGTCTTTCCACCGTAATTACAAGTGGCTTCTGCAACATTTCTCCTAGTGAAATGACGCCATATAATGTTCTGAACCCTAGCTGGACTTGACGCATCCATGATTGATCACTGACAAACAATATATACACAAACATGATTTCAATTCACAAGCCACAATAACAACAACAACAACAACATGAAAGGACTAAGTAACATAACATATGCAGACTCTAATTATATGCATTAATGGTAATGTGTGCATAGTTGGACATAATATAACATGCCATACTAATAAAAAGTGGCTTGAACTGATTACAAGCCTTCATGAATCATGATGGAAAAAAACAAGAAAAATCTTAATTACTGAAATCACAAAAGTTATAGATCAATTAGAGGCACAACAATCAATTTCAATATTCTCAAAATCAATAACAAATTCAATTTCAATATTCTGGTAAGATTTTTCATTCATTTTCCAACTCAGATTAAAAAAATTCAATTAACCAAGTAGTCCAAATCAAACGATTTATCAATAAACACTATAAGGATTAAGGAATCAGTAAAACTGGAGAAGAAAAAAAGCAAGAAAACTTACAAGAGAAATTTCTTCTTCTTCTGGTTTGCTGCTTCTGCAAAAAGGATCGAGATAGATCGAGATTTCAGGTACCCAACAGATAGATCGATCACTCCTCAGTCTAAATTTAACTGAACACACAAAAGGAAGAAAATAATCAAAATAAAAAAATATATATATATAGAAACATCACAATCATAATCATAATCAAAGAAATTAGTTACATGTTGTGGACTTGTTGTTGAATGAATAAAAAAAACAGTGATGGTGGCGTGTTCTTATGAACACAGTGATGGAGGAGGAGAGCGTCGAAGAAGAAGAACTGAAGAAGGAAAAAAAATGGAACACTTCTGATTCTAAACCCTAACCTAATTTCTATATATACTACAAATCTACCACCGTCAGATTATATCTAAATCTAACGTTCAATATTGATCGGTACAATCGGTACAGGACGGCAGGGGATATGGTTAGGGCCGAGTACCTGTACCTCCTTAGCCTCGGTTCCTATTTTTTGGACCGGTACCTGTACTCCGTTCCTCGGTTCGGTACAAAACCAGGTACGGTTCCACCGGTTCCGGTACGGTCCGGTTTTTCGGCTCGGTTCCCGTGCACCCTTAGTTTTAATTCTTTTTCTTTCGGTTCTTTTCGTTTTTCTCTGCATCTCTTCCTCCAACAAACTGAATACGAAGAACAAGTCTCTCTGATATGCAGACGATGTGGTGATAACAAATTTGAAGCTTGATTTTAACCTGGGTTATTATATCAGTGAAGGAGAAGAAAGAAAGGGTCCCTAAATTTCAATTTCAATTCTGTTCTGATTTAGTCGGTTTTCATTGTATTGGGATTTTTAATTAGTTTAGGGTTTGGTTTTTGCTTATGTATGATTAAGGAAGCTTTGTTAGCAGTGAATGAGTTTAAGGAATTGGGTTCTACGATATCTCCACGAACTCATAAAACAATTTGAATTTTGTAAATTGGGAATCTGAGGATGAACTTGGAATCTGTTTATTTGTGCAGTATGCATTTTGTATTATAATGGGTTTGATTAATTTTTGTGGTTGATCTTGAGTTGATCCAGTTGAAGAAGAAAGATGGAGTAAAGCTGTTGGTGTTTTGGACCAGAAACAGGGAAGAACTGAAGCTGTTGCTGGCCTGATTTGTATGGATGATTAAGTGGGTTTGCAGAGGAATTCAACAACAACAAGAACAAGGAGAAGACACTGTGCTCTGGTGGTTTTGCAGCTCGAGTTTGGATCTCAACTAGGTTCGATATTGAGCTGATAATCAGTCACATGAAAGGTTGTTGCTCAACTAAATTTATGGGTTGTTCTACAGGTTCTTGAACTCGATTTGTATGACAACAGCATGGCTCGATTATGAGGAGATTGTAGCTGAAGACTGCAGGCAGGAATACTTAGCAGTTGAACTAGGGAAGATGATAATGGTGTTGCTGTTCAGAAGACTTAATGGTGAATGTTTGTGACTAATGAGAATAATGGAGAGGTTTGGTTTGTTTCAGATTTGAATTTGCAGGGAGATTGAAGCATGAAAGCGGCTAAAAACATCACAATATACTCATCTCCTACACCACCAGATTGTGCACACCAGATGCTCGAGAAAAGGCCTGAAATACAGCTAGGGAGGAGTGGTTGATGTGATTGATTTTGTGGTCATGTTTGAGCTATTAAAGACATGGATTTTGAAACTGATGACAAGCAAGGAACTTGGGTCATTCTCAAACTCAAGTTCTAAGAAGATTTGAGGCACAATTGAATAGTTTTGATGCGCAAAGATCCAGCTGAAATGTATGGTGCTGTGACTGATTTTTGGGGAAGTTTATGTGGGAGTTTTTTTCCTTCTACAGATTTATTTTTGAATCATTGTTATTGAGTTTTCATTCCTCATATGGTAGTTTTCAATGTTGCAATTTCAATTTTAATTGTTGCTGAATGTTAGGGTTTCATCAACAAAAATTGGGGAAGAGATTCACAGTGATTTGAGTTTTGACGCAGCTCGTCACTGACTCACATTGTGGCGCTGACTCGCATATTAACTCGGTGACGATTCAAAACTAAACTCGGACCTATCCAACTGATTCAGGGGCTAGAATGTCTTTTGACATGCCCGATTTAGTGTCACATGTCACGTAACGGCCGCTAGCAGTTTTTCTAAAAAAAAAACGGGACGGAAAAGGTCAATTGATGGACATTAAATAAATTTAGAAAAAAAAGTGGGCATTTTTTAAAATTCATTTCCCCATATGGGCACTTTATTAATTCCCCATTAATAAAGTGCGCATGCACTTTGAAATTGTTACTTATTTTATTTTATTTTATTTTATTTGGCTTATTGATTAGTAGATAGTTTTGATGTTACCTTCATTTCTTGAAGGGCTTACATTTTGGTTTTCTTTTTTTGGTTTTCTTTTCCATGACAAAGGGAAGAAATTGTAGACGCAGATGATGTCAAACCTCCAAAATTGAGTGGAGGAACCATTAAGTTTAACAATGTACACTTGGGGTAACTACTCAATATACACGTACGCATTTGGTTCTTTCTAATCTAAGCATCTTGGCTTTGTTGTTTCTTCACTTAAAACGTGCCTTCCTCATGCCACATACCTTTCCCCTTTACTCTTCGCAGTGTCTTCCACTGGTAACTAAAGAAATTTAATCCAGCAACATAACTGGCACGGCACATATGTTTCCTCTAGATACCGCAGTTCAAAGCTTGGAACAAACTCACATGGATGTTAAATTGCTTCAAATTAAACTAAACACAAATCTAAACAGGAGATTAAGCTGCTTAAAAGAAGCTTGCTTTTACTTTGGAATCTAGCTAAACATGTTGAGAAGCAGTTGAAGAGAAATTTTGGCAAATAGCTGCTGCATATAAGGTACGATTTAATTATCTAAGATATATCTTTTCATTTTTGAGTTTTCTGTTTGCTGGTTTTTTGTCCTGTCCTTTCTATCAGTGAAGTTTAATTACTGTTTCGAAATGCACCTGTAACGGACACCTTCATTTAGGGGTGCCAATGAACCCAGAGTCGGACCCGATAAAAACTTTTTTTTTATCAGAAAATAAAATATATTAAAGAGAAAGAATATACAGGCTACCAGAGGTAGGAAAAAAGGAAAAAAAATTACACTATCTTACATAAACAAGTTCTCCCAATCCCTAAGAACAGAACATGAGGACCTAAATACCCGTCGGTCCGGGTATCTATTGGGTCTTCTAAAGTTGTCATATAATCAAGATTTGATATGTAAAGTTGACAACAGATATTGATGGACTCCCTCTGGAATTCGTGCCATCTTAGTTAGTAAAACTAAGTTCAACATATAATCATCATGTAAACCATTTATATGGAACCACATTTGATAATTTGATCATACGAGATTCTGACAGCTATGAAAACGACATAAAATGACATTCATCTTTCACGTGAGAAACTCGATAAGGACATGACTTGGATACTTTATTTTTCACCCGTGTTATCTCAATGAATTAATATGCATAATTTAGTAGATTGTTGGAGGTATATGAGTATGAGTAGGCACAGCTGGTAGGAAAGCTGTCTCGGCATTTGGTAGTACAAAATAACACAAGGAATCCAAGCACTGCTAAGATATAGACTAGACCGAAGTTGTTAGAAGTGCTTGGCCTTACATTTGAGTAGGCCTACACAGAAACCGTACCGTAACCGATAACCATACCGAAACCGAAAAAACCGCACTGTAACCGAACCGAACCGTTAATCCAACGGTCGGTCACGGTTTGAACTTTGATAACCGTTAGATCTTCGGATCGGTCAACGGTTTCACCATTAACCGCACCATAACGAACCGATAAACCGATATATGACAATCGTTGATCTAATTATATCACGACCATCCATCTATTCCCCAAATACAATAAAACCTAACCCTAATTCAGAAACAGTCAAACTTTTCTTTTCCTCTCTTCTCCACTCCAGCAGCGGCAACCACCATTCACCGTCTCTATCACCGATTCATGAAGAACAACCCCACCATCACAAGAACAACTGATAATATGTATGAATGGTTTTTATCACTTATGTTTGAAGGATTTAGATTAAATCATGGAAGTTATTCTCTAAATAGGCATGATATATCTTCTGTTTTGAGTTTGGATTTTGGTTACTGCTTTTGCTTAATTTTTGATGGATAATTGGATCTTATTTGTTTGATTCTTTCTTTTCTAATTTTTTTTTTCTTTTCTTTTTTTGAAGTATCATGTTATGTTTGTATTCTTTTACAAGAAATTGGATCTGTTATTATATGAAGAGAGAAAGAAGGTATGGTTATGTTGATGGGAGTAAAAGATAAAGAGTTTTCAGAGATAGTATGATATGGTGGATCTGGTAAGGGGAATCGTGATCAATTAACTAGGTCTGATTTTGAGGATGGAAGCTTGAAGGTTGCAGTGGAATTAGGGCACTTAATTTGACTTACTTAGTGTTTTTCTTTCCAAAGTTTGTTGGATAAAACTTTGTTTCTTCATTTTAATGATTCAATTGTTGAATGTGTTTGGAAACTACTTGAATGTAATGTAAGAAAACAACTTCATTTTAATGGTTCTACTGTTTGTACTTTTTTTGTTCATAATTTTCCCATCGGTATAAACCGACCGTAACCGAGTAGACTCGTGTCGGTTTAAAACCGCACCGAAGAGTGGACGGTTCGGTTATAGTTTTGATTCTCATAACCGATGTATGTACGGTTTGGTCAACGGTTTTAACCAAAATCCGAACCGACCGAACCGTGTGCAGGTCTACATTTGAGACCTAATAATTAGTGTCATTAGAAGCCATAGTTGCGAAAAAAAATCCCTGGGATATGATATTTCCATGTAGCTTAGGAAAATATTTAAATGATCAAATTGTTTGGAATGAAGTTATGTGTGTATTGATTATAACAATGAGATTTGTGTTTACTGTACAGCGCTTCTACTGATGTTGTTCCGGCAGTCAAAAAGAGGCAAACTAACTATGGTGATTTGCTTGACAAGGACTATGGCTTTGTTCTGGGTGGGAAAATAGAACTATGAGTTTGAGAACTCCTAAAATGAATTGTTATTTTGAGTAGGATAATGGAGACCAAACTACTTTGTTTTCATCATATATGCTTCTGGGTTGTAAATTTCTGATAAATGGGTCTGGGTTTTCATCATAAATGCTTTCTGGTTGGTATACCCCCAATCATCCTGTCATTTTTTTTTGCTCTTGATGAGGGAGTCATTAGCCATGATGGACACACCAAGCCTTTGTTATACACACAATGAACATGGATTACAGACAATTTATTTTACTCTGATCTACAGTTTATGAGTTTCATATATTTTCATATTATTGTTGCTATAAGCTTCATTGTGTATTAGTTTTTGATCCCATTGTATACCAGAAAGTCAATTATGAAGCATTTTACGCATTGGGTGTTGATTTTAACTTTTTTTATTTGATTTACACATCACTTATTCGGGCTTTGTTGAATCACAAGCATTGGTATATATTTTCCCTATGGCAGAAGCTTTGGAAGGAAGTTCATAAAAATAGCAAAGGTATTTCTAACTCCTAACCCACAGAGTGTCAGTAGGCAGACATTTTTAAGCGAGGCATTTATAGTGTCCTATGGGGAGAAGAAGGTAGGCGCATTTTTCATCGTGCAGACACTGGCACCAATAAAACGGATTGGTTCTACTGGATCTTTAACTTTTCATCGTGCAGGCAGTTACAGGGTACAATATGGATTTTTCTACTTTTTATATGTGCAATATGAATTCTGTCACAGGGAATGTTACTTACCATTTAATCTGTAGTGTTTTGTTGTAGATAAGAGGACCATTAACGACTTTCCTGTTATCAATTTGGTAACTACGGCTTAGGAAAGTCTATTTTGTGTCCCAATTTTTAGCTGGTAAGTACCTGCTTAGGAATAGCTTAGGCATATTTGTCTATAATGTATCTTAGCTTGCCATTTAATAATTACATTTCAAATACTAGCTCAGCTAACAATCTTTTTCCTTAAATCTCTTAAGGCTTCCTGTATATTTAGCGATGCGTTAATGTAATCAGCTTTTGAGATATACCTTGTACTCAGGTGAAAAGTTGAGGCATAATATATGTTCTCTTATTATTATAATAATTGAATCAGCTGTTTTGTAGAATTCGATATCAAAAGATGTAGTAACTTTTAACAACTGGGATTTATTATTTTTCATCTTTAGATTTTACTGTATGTAAATGACAAGTCTTATCCTTATGAAGCAGGGATCAAATAGATTCTCTTGCGTTCTCTATATGCTTATGAATCACTTGCACTTGAAGTGTCATCTAACTCCTTTAAAATCCTAAGTAATATGAGCCTCACGTTCAAAGGTGGGAATACCTCCCTCCTCCTTTAACGGTGACTATCACCCATTCTTAAAATTGCTCCATTCCACTTTTCCTTAAAGAAGAGAAAAAAACGATTTTTACTCACAAAACTAACAAATTTATCCGGAAAAACTAAAAACAAAATCCAGGAAAAAAAAAACTTAGAACAAAACCTAAAAACCATTCTTCTTTGACGCCCTCCATTCTCTCGCCTCTTTCCTTCTTTGTTCTCCTTCGATTTATTTTATCTTGATTTCTCATTGTGTTATTGATTAACAGGATCGAAAGCTTGGGTTTTTGATACAGTGGGTTGCAAACAGATTCAATTTAGGGTTCAGGGTTCCATTGATTGAAGAAAAGTTTGGGTATTTAATACAGTGGGTTGCGACAGATTCAATTTGGGGTTTAGGTATTGTTTTAGTTTCTTCTTTTATGAAACAGATATAGTAGTAATTTTCTCTGATTCTTCAGCGTTTTAATTCAACGTTTTGTACCTCCTCCGTTTCTAAAAAATAAGCTTGTTTGGTTTTCACAAAAATTAAGAAAAAAATCATTGTAACCACTTTTTCATGTTTTTTCCTAATCTATCCTTTGGTACCCACTCATTTGATATAAGAAAAAGTAGAGAAAAAAGTGGTCCTCTTTTTGTATTAAGAGAAAAAAGAGAGAGAGAAGTGGTTCCCTATCGGTATACTAGTAAAATCATAACATTTGACTTTCCATATATGGAAACAAACCTATTTTTACCCAAATAAGAAAACAAGCCTATTTTTTAGAAACGGAGTATGATTTTATTTTCCAGGAATGGTTTTTGCTATTGGAAAACCATTTTTTGTGACTGTTTGTTTTCTCATTTTTCATCTATCATTGGGTTTTGTATGTCCAGGAGCAAAACCCTAAAACTGATGTTGATCGACCAACCATCTCTTGCCTCTTTCCTTTTCTGCTCCTCTTCGATCTCAATCTATCTCACGATTTGTTTGATCTTATCTTGCTCTGTTATTTTTTCTCCCTACGATTGTTTTATATTTACAGGAACTGATGTTGGAGAGGGACGTGATCTTCTATCCATCCTATCTCATTTCGGTAACCTAACGGATCACAGAACCAACTTTCATCAGGTAAATTAGGGTTTACTGATGTGACTGTGTATGCAATGGATATCTTCTTCATAAATGCTATGGTTGAATTCAAGATTGAAAGCCTGTGTTATTTTTGACTGGCTTGCTCAGATATGCGAGGTATAAAATGAGGAAAACATAGAAGACGGGGCAGAGTGGATATGTAATTTGACATCAATCTTCCTATCAATCTACTTGACTTATCAGCCTATCCATGCACTAAAGATTTATCCTTTTCAGGTCAGCGTTGTTTTAATTCTTAAAGAATTTGATCTGATACCTGAGTCTCAAAACAGTAGAGCGCAACATCTTGATGATGAAAAACTACTTTAGTGGGTCACATGTTTAGGAAAGATGTTTTGACTCTTTGCTTTGTTTTCTAAACTCTATTTATCCATACTATATTGACCTAAGTCACAGTATTAATAACCAAATTTGTCATCTTTGGAAATCGTCAGTCCAATCCTGGATGTTATTATTTTTATTGTTGTTGTTGTTTAAGTTCAAATTCAGCAACAAGCACCGATTTACTTCAGTGTACTAAATTTTAGTTCTGATTGTTGTTTTGGCAATGTAAGCCTGTAGTGACGGTATCAACGTCTTCTCTACTATCTACTATAGTAATTATTTGAAAGTCTTCTTAAGAACTCATCAGTATAGAAATGTGGCAGTCGTCTGAAAAACTTCTCAGCCGAACATATTTTCAAGCCAACTTACTTGCACCAGCACCATTTACTTTCCGTACTGTTGTTTGTTTGCTGTTACAATCAATGTGATTTCCCACCTCTTAGTTACTTATTGTTAGTCATATTTACGTGTTCTGCGGAGAGCCAGTGTTTTGCTCCCCATTCATTTCATAATATTAAAAATCCGTAACTAAGCAACAACTTGAAGATTTCACCAGAAACAACAACTTGCTCCAACTGTCATCTGAAGTGTACAACTACGCTGGTAGTATACTGTAATCCATGTGATGGTGTCATATCATATCATGCAGTCTTAGACCAAATTTGGATCCGTTTATTCAAATAATCCACCACTAGCTGTTAATCACCTAAGAACGTATCTTATAAGACAGAGACACCGTACATGGATACCTTGAATTTACTTTAGTACTACTGGTGCAGCAGCTGAACATTTGCCACGCAACTAACTGTTCTGGCCGTTAAGACTTTCAGATCCAACCACTGTACACTCTACATTATATGCGCTCCTGCAATTCTACAATTCTCTGTCTCCCTTTCTCAAGATCTACTTCTCATTAAATTGAATAGTTTTTGTTGAAATAGCTGGGGACTGAAAGAAAGGTGGGCTGAGCACTATGGATGGATCAGGTGGTGAACGTGCAGCATGCCGTGCTCGAGGAGTCTTTGGTATTGTACTCGAACATAGCATCATAATGCAAAATATCTGTTATGGTTTGTTGAAGCACCCAAACCATTAGCTTAAAAATAATCTGACAACTTGACCAATTTACAATGTCAGTACAATGTCTATGGCACTTTTAGTTCACTCATATCTGCGATTTTTACAATGCCTTGGCGATTTTGCATGTGCTGTTTTTCCAAGAGATAGTTGATAGCAAAATATCCAAATATCAGGTAACCCTTTTTCAATTCCAATACATTGAACACATTGCAGGTAACCCTTATAATTCTCCTAAAAAAACAATCAATTGTGAGTCACAAATATTTGGGCACATTGCAGGTAAAGCAGAATAATATTTGGGCACATTGCAGGCATAGCTGAATGATTTATTTGTGAGCTTTAACTGTTTTTGGCTAAATTTAAATGTCGCAGCGCGTATACCGATTTGAATTATCAGTGACATGGTTGTATTTGATTTGAATTCCATCCATTAATTAAAACTACATAGATCCCCCATCACCTGGGAAATATAGCTTACCATGGGGACTCAACGGGATTGAGTACTGATAGTTTGGCTAGTGCTGGATACTCGGGAGCAGCAACAAATCCTCAGTACATTACAGTACTAACAAGCATAATAAATGGTAAGTGTAATTGAACCCATTGGTTATAATTTAATAGGTCTGTGTTGCTAAACTAGATTATTGCCCAGCTGCCTAGACATTTCTCAATGCTATCCAAGCATTTCATGTTTTCCAGAATTTTCTCTTTATAAACTCTACGTTTTTGTTTTTATTTTTGTTGCAGGTAACGAAACTACATGCGATGTTCAGTGCTGCGAATTTTGCCGAAAAAGTGTATTACGAGGTCTATGCTGCTCTGATATGCAATAACCAAGTGTTTTCAAAGTTTGCACACATTGTGTCAGGTTGTCGAGTTCTCTGCCTTGGAACCTCTCTTACTTGAGATATAGACTAAAGGAGGTTAGTTAAATTTATCTAAGAGATTGAATATTTTATCTGGATTGAACATAATAAGAAGACCGCAACTGCCTTCCTGCAGTTGGTTGGCATTACTGCCCTGTGTGAGTTTTCTTCCCTATAATGGGCAAAAATAAAGTGATTTTCTCTGATACAACTTCTCAAAAGATTTATTTGGATTGTATAGGTTACTTGGGCAGTAATTGGCCATTCTATAAGCCAAAGAGCTCCAACCTATTATATTTTTTCTTACCATAAATTGAGTCTTATGATATGTCTCTTTCTAAAATCCCATGATTCAGTTCAATCTCTAGCTCTTCTCCAATATTTAATGCTTAATGGATCTTTTTCTACATTGCATAAATGAAGATCATCTAATTACGTGTCAAATTTGTGATGTTCTCAACACATCATAAGCTTTTACGTGTCACATTCATGTAAATTTGCAGTATCACCTTTGACTTGGACTACTAGCTGGCTTGATTTCACGGAAAATGGTGTAAGTAGGACGCATGATAACCACCGAGCCATCCAAATATTATACATTTTTGGTATTGTGTATCTCTTACACCTCAATTTTATCTTCATATTTAAATTTGTAAAAATATGGTTAACCAAATCAAAATTCCTGGGCGACGGGTGGAGGCGAAACCGAGCCACACCAAATCAAATCGGGACGTGGCGAGGTGAGGCGAAGCCGAAGCCGAGCTTTACCAAATCAAAAATATGGTTAAAAGCCAAAATCAAAAATGCATTGGGACATGGCGAGGCGTAGACGGCCACACCAAATCAAATCGGGATGGGGCGAGGTGAAGCCGAAGACAAAGCCGAGTTTTACCAAATCAAAAATATGGTTAGAAGCGAAGCTGCGGGACACCAAATGAAAAATGCATCGGGGCGAGGCAAAGCCGAGCCACACATAATCAGGATTACCAGAGAGTAATTAGCATGAAGGTGAAAATGGTGGACACTAACACAGAGAGATGGAAATATAATCCAAGTGCAACTTTCTTATCGTATTAGATTTGCTTATTGAACGTTTAAAATTTTTAAGACAACTTTCCTTTGGTACTGTGTTTATTTTCTAATTCAACAATGTTATTAGGTTATGCAAAAAAAAAAAAAAAAAAACTTATGTTTATTCAAATTTAAATATTGCTTTGCTATTTGAGTTTTCACAAATTATTTGGATCATGAATTCATATACTATTGTTGAACTGCTAACGCTAAACTACTCTGCTATTGCTATCAACCAAACTATTTAGAGGTACATATAAAGGTGATGGTTGATGGTTTTAGGGTCTGCCCGGTGCGTAGCACGGTCATAAAATCTAGTTATATTAAAGCCCACTTACATTAGAAAACAGTACTTGCTGTCTTAGCTCAAATGGAAGAGCAGGTGGTATTCAACCATGTATATGTGTGGTTCGACTCCCACAGATGGCATCGTTATATGAGTAGGCTAAACTATGTGTGGTTCGAATTTATTTTGGATGAAAGTCTCCAGAGCTTAAATGCTAGAATGCAAAATGTGTTGAAGAAATGGAAAAGTTAATATTATAGGTCAAAGAAATCCAAAATCCAAGAAGCCCAGCTTGCTAAGAACGAGGAAATAATCCATGACAAGATTCAATTGGTTGATCTTGGTTTCCATTTTCAGCTGAGTTGCCCTGGCTACATCTGGGTCCATGTAAATTCGAACCACCTGCGCATGGTCATTTTCAGGTTATTGAGGAGTTTAACGGGTGTTTTGGAAGTAAAAGCTTTGTTTTGTTCTGACGGGTACCCTGCGCATGGTCATTTTCAGTTGTAGGATTTCCAGCAGTCTTTATGAAGAGCTACAAAGGGTAAATTATCATGCATTAAGGTTAACTAAACCTCTAAAAGAACTGGGTAAAAAGTGGTAATGAAATGCCGTTTCATTGCTAGATCACGTGCAATCTGTAAGGCGATGGAGATCGAGCTACCATAAGGTACTTTTTTTTTTTGAAATCCTATTCCAATTTCTTTATTGCGTAAATTAGGACTGCTCTGAACCTCAGTTTCTTATGAACTTCTCAGCAAGATGTTGTCAATCATAACATATGAGAACTTTAGATTGAATTAAAGGATCTTCTTACTGTACGTTTCTCTTTGTTTCCAATTTCACTCACTGATCAAAAAATCCTTGAATATGTAAAATCCTAATTCTGGAGAACTCTAAATCTGGAGAACTCTAATTTCATTTATATTTATATGTAAACAATGTTTAACTCTTTTGTTTCTTAGCACTACCAACCACCTCCACCACTAACATCAAACAGACACCAGTAGATCACCACCACGATCGCCGCCAAAACCAACAACATATCGTTGAAACATCTCCACAAATACCATATGTGAGGTTTTAGTTGTGTGGTGGTATAGTGATTGTAGTTTTGGGTGTTGGTGGTGGCTGTGGTTTATTTTTAGTAATTTTTTGTCCTTAACAAAGTTGTTTGTGTTTAACGTACAAGTCAGACAAAGGGGGTGCATGTGACAATTAAACTGATGATATATATTTCTTTGCATATTTTATAATTAGTTTTCATATGAAGTTTATGTGACAATTTCTTGAATCACAGCCCAAACTTACGGATTATGAGAATTTAATAGTGATAATTTTCAGGTCTTTTTCTTTTTTCTTTCAGGTCATAGTTTCTAGGAAAAATAGCCAAAATGCCCCAATTTGGGAGGTATGGTTGCGGAAATGCCCCGGATTTTAAAACAAAGTTAAAATGCCCCAATTCGTTAATTTTTCCATTCAAACTAGTTTATAAATAGTGAATTTGGCACACATGTGACTTCACACATGTGAAAAAAAGACAATAATAACCCTTTAGGGTTAAGGGTTTTAGGGTTCAGGGTTAGGGTTAAGGGTTTCAGGGTGGTGGTAGTGGTGGTGGTGACAGTGGTTGTGGTGGTGGTGATGGTGGTGTTGGCGGCGATGGTGGTGGTTCTGGTGGTGACGATGGTGGTGGCAGCGTTGGTGGTGGTTCTAGTAGTGGTATGGCACTGGTGGTGGTGGTGGTGGAGTTGGTGGCGGTGGTGGTTCTGGAGATGGCGGCGCTATTGGTGGTGGTGGTGGAGGTAGCGGTGATGGAGGCGGTGGCGGAGGTAGCGATGATGGAGGCGGTGGAGGTGGCGACGTCGGCGGGGGCGGTGGTGCAGCAATGGTTAAGGTGGTGGTTGTGGCGAAAATATGACACGTGTCGCAATATTAAGGGTTTGTTAATTATAAGAAGAAAATGTCAAATTAATAAAAATTGGGGTTAAAAATGACTTTTCTTCACATGTGGGAGCTCACATGTGTGCGAAATTGACCATTTAACTAACTTGGATGGAAAAACTAACGGATTGGGGCATTTTAATTTTTTTTGAAAACCTGGGGCATTTTCGCAAACGACACCCCCAAACTGGGGCATTTCAACTCTTTGACCTAGTTTCTATCTAGCGCCGTCAATTTGATATGACTGCAAAACTTAGATTTTTCCGGGTTCATAGCAACCCATCATTAATTGATGTGTAAATTTTTGGATTTCGTATGACTTCACCGGTGGTGATTTATAAATGTTGCAAAAAAAAGCATCTGTTAAATTCCTTGTATCCATATTGTTGACATTAGGAGGCCTAAGGCAGTCCGTAGAGAGAAACAAACTGGCCATTAATTAGACTGAAACTCTAATCGGGAAGACCGTTACTCTCAATTTTTGTGTGGTTCTGCTTTTTTATTTTAGATTTAGAATGGTTTTGAGTTTTCTTCATATTTTTAAGTAGAAAAAAAAAACATCTAAAATCTCAAGTGTAATTACGAAGACTTGCAGGCACCAAAAATTTTAATCTTTAATTCAAGATTCTAAGGATTTTAGATTGAGTTTACATCTATGTTTTTTATTGTATGTATCAGTATCTAAGTTTGTGATTTGATTTTATAGCCTAACACTACAATCACACCAAGTTCGTGGTAAAGTACGCACTTTACTATTGCCCGGAACTGAAATGGGTAGGTTACATTCACAAGTACATTACAAACGTGATTCTAAATTACCTCGGAAATCGGAATAGAAACTTTGAAAAATTAGGTTTTATCCAAAATTGTGGCCACGACAAACCAAGGATAACGTTGTGGTCAACAGAATCCTCCGTTGAGAATCTTGAGAGAAGTGCATAAGCATACAACTGTTGGTACCGAATTTTTCCGCGCATGTGGTTACTATATGTAACATGTAAATTTTGGTGTAGATGATATTCAAATAAATGTCAAAGGAGTTACTTATCTGTGATTCTTCCAATTATTCGATATGATATTTAAGAAGAAATCACTATAGTCAGTGTTGAACTATCCAATTTGTTTTATTATTTTAGACCTATTTTTTATGTCTTATTTAACACTTACGAGTATTTAAGTAAGCTTTTCAAGGGTCACCTCCACCACCCCCTTTCCAGCAATGGGTGCTCTACTGGTAATTTCGGCCGAAGAAGACTGATTGGTTATTCTTCACTGCCATCTCCACGACAACCCAGGGGCGTAGCCAGCCCATGGCAAGTGTAGGTAGTTGCCTACCCTGCCGGGCTGGCTCCCAAGCCCATTTTTCCTTTTCTTTTGAAGATTTAGCTTTCCAAAGCTTAATTTTTCCTTTCTGCCTACCCCTAAAAAAAGTTTCTCCCCTTAGAGGATTTTATGGCTCCACCTCTGCGACAACCTCTCCACCAACGGGTACTGAATTCCCAAAGCCAGTTACATAAATAAATCCAACACTTAGCTTTTCGTAACAAATCAACAAAAAGTTTCAGATGTGCAGATGAGAAGAATGGGGTATGGATTGTTCTACTGCACATGACGTTCAGATAAATAACAAGTTCAGTTAAACCGGTTTTTGGATTTACTTATTGTGTTTTTCAATTTGTTTATCTTTCATGTACATATGTAAGTATAATTTAAGGATTATCATTTGTATAGTCTTCGTAATTTTGAATGACAAAATGTTTTGTTTCTCTGTCTGGTACCTCTACTAACTTCCTCATGATAGCTTCATGGCATTCATTTCTAGATATACTGCTTAGCTTCAAAATCATATTTGACGTCATAAGCTAGCTTATATGTATTCTTATTTGCATGTTACTTACTACATGAACATGGTCGCTTTTATATCGTATGGCATGTCATTTCAGTCTCCAATTCTGCATTTTTTGGCTAAATGAAGTTATTAATTATAACGACAGTGCTAGGGGTGTACCTAAATTGGTGGACCAAATTTTGGTACACCATTAGCTTATCCGTTAATTATAATAATGGAGATCATGGAATTGGTATTTGGAAATCGCATGATTTTTCGTTTTATTACAGGAATTAAAGGAGCTTCAGGACGCGCATGCAATAGGTGCAGTAAAGTTGAAAGTATAGATGACTAAAGGTTGAATAGGTCTTGGAATCAACGAATGGGAAACTCCAAGGTGTTCGCGGACATCATATGTTATGCCGGGAAGAAGTATCAACTTGGAAAGTTGTAACATTCTTCGAGATGGAGTTATGGGAATTAATTGAAGTTAAAAGATGGACAATATATACTGGGTATAAAAAATATAAATACTGAGCTGGCTAAGTATCAAACACGGTCATCCAGGTCTCTTCATATTGAAGAGGTTAAGATTACCTGTGAAGGAATTTGCTCTGAAAAATCTATATGATTTCTGCCAATCCTTACCTGCCGATGTCGAAGTTCTATCAAAGACAGTATCCAGTTTAGGACTTCAAACTTCATGAAGAAGGTAAAGAGAAAAAGCTCAAGTGATGCATACCCTTCCTAAAAATTAATTTTTTTGATAATATAACCCCCATCGTAAATTGTGATAAACTCTTCTATTTTTGCAAGTGTTTTCAGAACTGTGTTAATTAGATAGTATCTCACTTTGACTCTTAAATGTCACCATTTTTGCTGCTTGCCAACTTTGAATTTCACTGGATTAATTCACAGAGCAAGTACTTTTTGTGAACTACAATTATACCCTTATGTAAATGTATGGTATCTACTTTTAAGTAAAAAGGAAAAGATTAATTATTAAGATGATTGGAAATTGCATTAAAGCTCATCCTGGGATATTTCGGAGTAATTCTGCACACACTGCCACAAAAATCGTCACGTGAATGGGGTGAGTATGGTCTGCCCAAAGGGAATTAGCATGGGTCCATTTATGTGTCAGTAGGGTCCATCAAATGTGTCACAATGGTTTTTGGGTGGTTTTTGAGCACGGTCTGTTTTAATTTTTGTATTTTGACATGTTCATAGGCTTATATAGTCAGAGAAAGTTGATTTTGTCTCCGGTCATGTCTAATCTATCATCTTAAATATTTACCAACTTTTAATGGGAAAAATCTAGGTGGACATAGACTACATATACCTGTCACATTTGCATACTACACGCGTGATAGCACATTTGCATACTACACGCGTGATAGAAAGGATCAGTGGCAATTTGATCACCTATCTTAAGCTACCAAATTCTCTTAGTGAAAAAGGGCTGTGAGATTTAATTAACAGTTTAATAAGTGGCTGCAACTAGCATACTGTCCCGGCCTCCAGGGGAAGCCAACAATATCCTCTGGTTCAAAGGTCATCAACAAGATGGGCTCATTGCAACTAATACTCATCCCTCTATCTTTTTTTATCTGTCTATATTCTATTTTGGTCTGTCTTTTTTTATATGTCTGCTATGTTTATAGATATCCTAGGTATCACCCCGGCCTACGGCCGGGGCTCAACCTTTTTCGATCTTTTTGTTGTTTGGTTGGATGGTTAGTATTCCCCCACAAAATTCTAACCATTAACAAAACTAATTAGATTAGAATTGTCAAACATCGAGCCTATAAGTTAGTTGGGGCCTACAACCCCGGTTATGTCCCTTTAATAATGCTATGGTGTTTTGTTGGTCGGATCAAATTAACTGAGGCATACAGCCCCAGCCGTGGGCGTTTTTTTGGTCGTGTCAAATTGTCCGTGACCTCTTAAGCATGCCCTAGTGTTTTCTTGGTCGTGTCAAATTAGTCGAGGCTTACAAACCCGGCCGTGACCTCTTAAGCGTGCCCTAGTGTTTTGTAGGCCGTGTCAAATTAGCCTGGGATTACATCCCCGGCCGTGACCTCTTAAGCATGCCCTAGTGTTTTGTTTGTCGTGTCAAATTAGCCGGGGCTTACAGCCCCGGCCGTAGCCTCTTAACCATGCCCTAGTGTTTTGTTGGTGTGTCAAATTAGCCGGGGATTACAGCCATGGCCGTGGCCTCTTAACCATGCCATAGTGTATTGTTGGTCGTGTCATACAGCCTCGACCATGGCCTCTTAAGCATGCCCTAGTGTTTTGTTGGTCGTGTCAAATTAGCCGGGG